>VFFE01007154.1:986580-1015884 GCA_008921705.1 Burhinus oedicnemus | reverse complement strand
TGACCTGGATGAAGGGATAGAGTGTACCCTCAGCAAGTTTGCTGATGACACAAAACTGGGAGAGGTGGCTGACACACCAGAAGGCTGTGCTGCCATTCAGCGTGACCTGGACAGGCTGGAGAGTTGGGCAGAGAGGAACCTCATGAAGTTCAACAAGGGCGAGTGTAAGGTACTGCACCTGGGGAGGAATAACCCCAGGCACCAGTACAGGTTAGGGGTTGACCTGCTGGAAAGCAGCTCTGTGGAAAGGGACCTGGGAGTCCTGGTGGACAAGAGGATGACCATGAGGCAGCAATGTGCCCTTGTGGCCAAGAAGGCCAATGGCATCCTGGGGTGCATCAAGAGGTGTGTGGCAAGCAGGTCGTGGGAGGTTATCCTCCCCCTCTACCCTGCCCTGGTGAGGCTGCACCTGGAGTACTGTGTCCAGTTCTGACCTCCCCAGTTCAAGAAGGACAGGGAACTGCTGGAGAGGGTATAGCAGAGGGCTACAAAGATGATTATGGGGCTGGAACATCTTTCTGATGAGGAAAGCCTGAGGGACTTGGGTCTGTTTAGTCTGGAGAAGAGAAGGCTCAGAGGGGATCTCATCAGTGCTTATAAACACTTAAAGGGAGGGTGCCAGGAGGATGGGACCAGTCTTTTTTTCAGTGCTGCCCAGTGATAGGACAAGAGGTAACAGGGACAAACTTGAACGCAGGAAGTTCCGTCTAAACATGAGGAGGAACTTCTCTACTTGGAGGGTGGCAGAGCACTGGAACAGGGTGCCCAGAGAGGTGGTGGAGCCTCCGCCTCTGGAGACATTAAAAACCCGCCTGGATACCATCCTGTGCAACCTGCTCTAGGTGTCCCTGCTCTGGCAGGTGGGTTGGACTAGATCTCCAGAGGTCCCTTCCAACCCCTGTGATTCTGTGAAATCTTTTAAATTTATTCTGGAACTTCAATGTGACTGTAGAGTCCCAGAGACTGCCACTGCACCTTTTAGCATGTAAAGCAGTACGCATGTACTCAACATAATTATTTTTTAAACTTAATGCATTTTATTACTGTTAAGCTATTTTTAAATTTCCTTTTTGAGATCCTAACCACATCTACATTACACAATGAGTGTCTCACAACAGACACTTGCCCCAGACTAAAGAAGGTATAGCAAGATTCTGGAAACCTTGTTACAAAAATCCACTTTCCTGACAAGCTACATGCAACTACCCTAAAGAAGTGCTAGAGTGCCTTAAACAAAGTTTGTGATGTCTTTTAACATAACCATTTAAAAGGAAAAACACATGAAACAACAAAACCCGAACAAACCAACATGAACAGAACCAAAACCAAACCCGTTTTTTCCCAGACTTTCCAAGAAATCCAGTCCAAGACAAATACCAGCATAAGATACTTCAATCTGATTGGCTACTTTAAGAAATTGTAAAGCTTTATTTTCTGTTGTTATATGGGCAATGGCTGGGAAATGTCACTATTGTGACACTATTGTACTATTTCCAAGAAACAAGCCAGTCTATAAGAATATTTAAGGTTAATTTTACTGGGATGTTAATCTTTCACTCAGTTATATACTTTATAACTCTTTACTCTTCATTTTGCTTGAACAAGAGATTTAAAGTAATGCAGTCAAATCTATTAATACAAAAATTCCTTAAAAATAAAGGTACCTTCTGCTTGGACTTTTGCAACTCCTTTCGGAGACTGTTGCACTCTTGCTTGAGGTTTTCTAGATCCTGTTCCAGACTATGCACTTTCAGGTCACTGCTCAGCTTTTCTATTTCCCAGCTGGACTGAGTACAATTCAGATTTTTCATTACTGTAAGAAGACAAGCAAGACAATCAGATTTCAGTCTCAGTTCAAGAAATGTAACTCAATATGTAAGGTTTCACCACAACCAGCCCATGCTGTACAAAAAAGTTATCATACATTCTGAAGAAACTGCAGTCTATGACAACAGAGAAATAGTAGCACTGGTAAAGTTGTTGCCAGAGAAGTAGTCTATTTTCTGAGTTTAAAGTACGGAGCCCTACTTTCTAACAATGCACTGGAGATTTTACATAAAGAAAAAGGAAGTAACAGCATAAAAAGGCACTGGAAATACACGTATCTGTTAATGGCAAACAGACATGATATATACACACCAACTTGCATACTTCCTACATGCTTTGAAAAGATGAGCCTTTCCCCCCTCAGATTCACATCCTTACATAATTTACCATTTTTCCCAAGTTTAATATTAAGACGTTCTAAACAGCGCTACAAAAGATACAATCAAAACAAAAGGGTAAATTCTAGAAGTTACATAAGTCTTCTTATTAGATGGAACAAACTCACACGGTCGCTAGTAAGAAGCAACCTAAGACGATCCTAGCATCAAAACAGTAGTAGGACACTAGTTACAAAAGAAAGAACATGACAGGAAGAAAACCCCCAAGTCTTCAACTGCATGGTATGCTCACTTCCAGACCTCACAATTTAAACAAGCTTAGGATACACTGATATTTTTTTTCTCTAAACAAGGTACTCAGAGCCCACTTATGAGTAAAATTGATTACTAAATAATGCTTGAAATCACCACGTTTTCAGAGCTCTCTCTATAAACACCGCACTTCTTACCTCCTTAAACTATGATGTCTTCAACAATGATACTACTGCTACATGTGGTTTGTTCTTCTAGGTTCAAACACTTGTGCAATTCAAGTAGTGCATTACATGCTTGATGTCCTCTTGGAAAGTAATCCAATTCAAGCACAGCACTACTTACAAGCACCCTTCAAATGACTGCATTTGTACAGGATCTGAAGTCCAGTCCATGTCTCTAGCTTTATACAGATGGCATTTCCTTGTTCTCTTTTCTTGTAACAGTACATTAATAAAGATTTTTTTTTTTCTTCCATAGTGTTTTGTTTTACATATGTGTCATCTACACAGCACTCTTTACAACAGCAGTAACAGAAGCTGGATTTGGGCTTTTGGAATTGCCAGGGTACACTTGTTTTTCTCCTTCCTCTTTCCACCAGGCTCTCTACAACAAGCATCTTTCTACCTTTCCTCAGCTCCCAGTCCTTTAAGTAACGGTGGTCGACTGCAGCTATTGCTATACAACATCCTCTTGCACCTGTCATATCCCACCAGTGAGACAAAGCAATATACTGTATCATCTGCAGGTACCAGAAGAAGTGGTATCGACTGGATACTTGACTGGTTTGGTATTTGAACAAGTACGCCCGCGTCCCACTCTGAGGAAAAGGTGGTGGGGTCCAGAGATGTACATGACCAGACTATTAAACTGTCAGGTTGTGCACATTTCTCAAATTATTACATAATCTAGAGTGGAAGAACACAACAGCCTCAGATCTTTACCATGGAGCTCCTTGCCTATAATAATCTAACACGCATGTCACCATTTACATGAACACATATACAAGCTCGAAGTACCTCACTGCGGTATGCTCCTCTTACCGAGCCACTATATAGAGTTAAACCTTTTCATGCTAACATAACCACTAACACTAGTCAACATACATTAAGATGAAGTAACCAAGTGCATACCTTGTTGAGTTTCGACTTCAGTTTTTAGTTGTAACAGCTCTACTTCTTTAGACTGCAACTGTTCATTCAAGGTTTTCAAGGATTCCGCACTTTCTTTCATCTATTTTCAGGGGGAAGAAAAACCCAAAACCATCTGTGAAGCTTTTTCCTATCGTGACTGACAACTTTTTTTTTTTTTTAAACAAGCCAAGAAAAGTATTGCTTTGGGTTTGTTTTTTTTTTAGCCCAGTAATAAAACTGAGATACTTAAAATTATTATTCCTACATAAAAATATCGTCACGTACTTTAAACTAAGGGAGTGATAAAATGAACACCATGTCTTCAGCAAATAACATTCATTCTACAGCAAACATTTACTAACTATGCAGTACTTACATAACATGCATTTAAGTCATTACTTAAAAAAGTCATACCATTTTATCCAGTTTGCTTTTCAGATTATCTCGGTCAATGCAGGCCTCTCGATAGGCTTGGTATGCCTTATTTACTTGTTCACGTCCAACTGAACTGCATTCCTCTTCCAGTCGGGAGCCAAGCAGCTAAAAGTGTAACAGACATGAGAAATAAGAAGTTTTGTACGTTATATTGAGAACTGCAAAATTTAAAAAGTGCAATAGTACAGCCTGCAACATTAAACTTCCATCATTTTTTTTAGTTTAGCAAATAAATTAATCAAATGCATTGATACAGACCAAAATTTTTTACAAAAGTGCAACAAAGGCCTTCTGCCTATTCAGTCTCTAACCATACTTGGTGCTTGCTAGTTTACTGCTATAAGTATTTAAAAACCATGCACAAGTCATGATTACTCACACTGTCAATCCCTTAATCACATGTTTTCCAGGGTCTGAAGATGTACAAACTGCTTTTTGGAAAAAGAGTTTCAAGCATATAAAGACACAACATACAGAAAGTTCAGAGGAAACCGAACATAATTTTTTAATGACTCATGATTTAAACAAAGATATTTTTTTTTCTTCAGTGTATTTATGTGAGAAAAGCCAAAGCAGAATTATTTTACAACTATTAACTTCCAGGTCACCGCTATCTCATTGCCTGCTAATGCAAGAGACAAGCAAGGGGGAATAAGCACTACCAACTAGATTGTGAGAAAGAGTCGAGCAGAGTTAAAATATATTCAGTATTGTTAATAAGACAGCAAGAAGAGAAGTCTTACATCAAATTACACCTGTGCATATAGAAAATTCTTGTTTTGACTAAGTATGGCATTATCCTTTTCATTCTGTTTATCCTGCACACTTGTTTTAAATTCCTGAAGCATTTAAACACATTCAGTGTGCCTAATGTAGACATTTGTGACAGACACATATATTTTCTTAAAAATTAAGTCACACAAAAAAAATTACAAAAATCAAAGAGGTGACAGTTACATATCTGCCTTAATTGTCTCCTCTTTTAGGTGTTCACTCAAAAGAAAGTGTGGAAAAGCAAGCCATGAAGATAGGAGGCTTCTGCTCTTTGCTTTTTATATTGACCCTCAAAGTAAGCATACTACTCATTTTAAGTTTTGCCCTTTACATTCCCGTCCCCCAAATAAAGCCATTCAGATACAACATAAGCCTTACCAAACTTTCCGGAAGTTTCCATGCACTTTGAAATTTAAGACTCAAAAGGGGTAACTCCCTGTGTATTTTTTATCATACAGGTATACTAGCCATTAAAAAAGACTGAAAGTCAGTTCTGTTACTTAACAGTCCAGGCCTTTTCAATGGCCCTCTCTCATAGAAAAATTTTTCTGGCATTCAGGTACTAAAAGTTTTCTCTATGGAAAACAAAGTATCATCTTCAAGACAACTAAGCTGAACTAGGCCAACCCAAAAGACAGATGACTAAAAGGGACTGTCAAGGTCATTAAGTCCTGTTTATTGTGTTTTGAGTAATCATTTAAAAGATGTTACACTCAGCATGGTTCAGAGACTATTCAGGCTAGAGCTCTATTCTTATCCCCATCACCCCCACAGTGCCTTGTATAAAAGAAGTGCTGAAAAAGTTTTGCCTTTTGACAGAAAGTCAATCCTATCAAACTAGTCACCAAGAATTCCTGAATAAGTGTTTCAAGATTGTACCAAGTGTGACACAAGCTCTTCATTCCAATGCCACAAAATAATACATACTTTGTAAGCTTTTAAGAGTCAGTACCACATACCTAGGACTAAGTTCTAATAAATGTCTAATCTCTAACTCTAGGATCTATCTTTCCATCTTATATTAATAAGAAAGCAATTTATCAAAGTCAAGGCCTTCTGCAGTACAAAGACACTCGCTACTGAATGATGGATATACATTTAACAATAGCATTCTTTACTCAGGGAGAAAAGCCTGCGCCATGGTCAATTTTTAGCTTTAATGAACTTCACTAGACTAAGGCCATGAGAAACTGCATATAAAACAAATTCCTAGATTCCTTTAGGTTTTAGACTTACTGCATCAAAAAATAGCCAGCCAACACCTCTGTGTTAAGCATTGCAACTTTGTATTTCATGTTCGAGACTGCTATTAGCTAGACCTAGCCAGATATTCTTAACAACCTATTTTTCCTTATCATTTTGGTACGCTAAGCCAAAGAGATTCTCTTGACAGACAGTCCCTGGATTCTGACAGTTTATAGACTTGGCACCTCACTATTCAATGGTACTAAGTGACACGTGCCCAAGTTAATAAACACCATAAAGAGGCAGATGAAATACAGTAATGATCCAATGCAACTACACGTCTTTCTAAATCAAAGGTGAATCAAAGTGTCTTTGCAGAGCACTACTGCATTGCATCACACACATGCCCAGTAAGAATCAAAAATCCCAGTATGATGCAAGTAGACTACCAGAGGAACAAACTGTGTTTCACTTCAACAAATAAAACAATTTACCAAAACTTTTAACTTAGAAATTATTTTAAGTACATATTTTAAATACTTAACCATCTGCTCTGCCATCCAGACAGGAGCAAAAAAGTAGCTTCTACCAGAAGCTGGTAAATCAACTTTTTTTTTTTACCTTTTCTTCTAGAATTCTCACTCTTTTTTTTAAGAAGGAGTTCTCCTTCTCTGTCTCCTTTAGCCGTTTCTTGATATCTTCATATGCAGTGACAAGTGCAAAGTGTGAGGCAACAGACTCATCTCCACTGTAAGATGAAACAGGAATCTCCCCATCTCTCTTATGAGCGTTGTCTGCTTTTTCATGGTTCAAAATACAGATGTCATCCTCTACCAACTCCTCCATGACAGCTGTTAAAAAGACAGATATGAGTGCAAAATTTTCACAAAGACAAATTCATCAAGAGTCTCAAGTCTGAAAGCCTTCCAAAATAATACTGCAGGGTGTTTCTGTCAAAGTATGACAAGACTGAATAATTAGGAAATAATCTTAAGCTTGCAGAAAAATCTTGAAACCCATTATACATTGAAAATACACTGCTTAGAAAAGAAGCATCTTTCACTGCTACTTGATAAAAATATTTTGAGTACACATCAGATTTATGAACCCCCAAATTAATTTTTCTTAAAGCTTAACACCAGCCTAGAATTTGGCTGGTACCAAATATTTGAACTCCAAAGGAATATTGTATTAGAGTTTTTGCAAGTCAGCACTGAGCAGTAAAAGAGACTATAGTTGCAAGAAATTGACTAACTACAGTGGTTCCTGAGCACAAGTGCCTAATTTCCTTCATTCTTGAATGCAAATATTTATACTTTTCCCAAACTTTAAAATGGAATCTTAAGGCACAGTTGCATTAGTCCTTAAAGAGGCCACATGAGTAGCTATTCTTTACTTAGTCACAGTAGAAAACATCCTGCTGAACAACAATTACAGTAATTCTTGACTGCAAATATGGTGAGAATAACAATATATTCAGTAACACGATCTACCTCAACATGCATGGAGAAAACTAACAAGGACCTGGCTGTAAGAAAAGTATCACTCTAAAATACTAGGCAAATCTACCAGAATGACAAATGCAAAGTAACCATTAGATCGAACTTTTGTTACAACACATAACGTTTCAGCACAGCAAAACATTCAATAAGAAAACAGCACCTTTAAAAAACTCTATATACTTTCTTGAACTCCTGGCCTTAAGGGAAAAGCTCCAAAAGCATTTTCCTTAATGTTACAAGTTATCAGGAACAAGTTCAGGGGTTTCATTTAAAAACAAACAAACAAAACCCCCAAAACCCCAAACCCCCCCAACAAAAAAAAAAGATAGAGCTCATTCTTATTTAGTTGTGAAGATCAAGATTCCTTGCATCCTAAAAAATGCTATACAGTGTCTCATAACATTTCTCTCCCCCCTTAAAAAAACTACTGATGCTACTTTGACCAAAAGTAGATTTTTATTTTTATTTTTTCCCCTTGAACAAGTCCTTAGGTTCCTAATGATTAGCTAATGAACCAACAGAAATGCTGGAATGAAAGAAATAAGCATAATGAAGACAGTTTGTACTGTAGAAGAAAGCTATTTCAACAGAAAACTGACCTAATCAGCAGAACATCGCAGGAAAGACAGGCATCAGTGAGGGAAAAACCCACAGCCACAATCGCTGCCTCTACTGTGTATTTGCTATTTAAATCCAAACTAGACTTCCATTTGTTTAGCTATACTAAGAGGTAAAGGGATTAACTGCCCTGGAGCTTATCTCTGTGGTCAAATTTCTTTCACCGTACTAGCAATGGAAAAGCTACATGGACTGCAGCATTACGAAGAGCTGTAGTACAGCTACAGCTGAACAACGGTGCTGTTATCGCATTTGTCTCAATTTGCTCCAAGTCCGTTAGACAACATGATAAAAAACTGTGACAGTTCGTTCCTACTAAATAGACAGCAATCAAGTTGCAACACTGAAAAAAAGACAAGAAAACTACAAACCAGAACGGCACTCCTTTTAATGGTTATCTTCAGGAGGTGAACAGATGCTTTGTATACTATTTAATGTATTCTAACAAAACAGGTAGCCTAAACTTCCCTTGCCTATTGCTCTGCCTCATACTTAAGTAGAAAGAGCCTTGCAAAAAAGGTTTGTTTCCTTTTCATTGTAAGAATAGTATCACTCCATGCACAAGGTGACCTTGACCAAAGGCACTACATCATTCAAACTGCATTAATTGACTGAAGGAATCGCTCATTTTGTCTTCTAAGATGAGCATAACATATTAGCTTTTCCTCCCCCATTTTACCAAGGGCCCTGCAAGTCTTCTCACCCATATCATCAAATTCCAAGAGCTTGCCTTCTCAAGGCAACACATCTCCTTTCCTCTGAACACTACTCAAATGTCACAGCTTATCATTATCTCTTGAAGAAAGCAGCAGATTGCATGACCTTGTACATAAAAATACATCTTTATCCCCACACTTTCCTATAGCTCCTAAACTTTAGCATCATATATTCCCCATTTCTTGCACACATCCATTCCACCAGGAGATGGCAATAAGGGAAAACAGGAGACAACATCAGAAGACAAGACCATATTTATTCTGTAGTTTGCCACGTAAAACTTACTGCCTTTATGAGTTTCCAAAAGAGCAAGACCTTCCAAATAAGACTCAGCATACACAACTACTATTTTATAAATTCAGGTACACACTTAACCTGCACCTACTAAGGGGACTGGTTACACTAACATTTTTTTTACTTGAATGATCTCATTTAGTTTACAGTATTATTCAACATGATTCAAATCACCACAATCATGTTGGTCATCATGCCCAACAACACGGAAACAAAACTGAGACTTCAGACAGACATCACTTTCAAATAAATGGACAAATTTACATAAACTGAAGTTTAAATGCCACTGAACACCAATCTACATGGAACTTTAGAGCTACACACAAAGGAGATAAAATATTTACATTACTCTAAGTTTAGCATAAGATCACTTCAAAAAGCCATAGCGTATACGCTCAAAAACCAAAAAGCTGTTGGTACTTTCAGATTTTCCCCAGATGTTTCTGCTTTTGGAAAGGAATACTACTCTTGAAACCAAAAGCAACTTTTCTTCACAGAATAAACAAACCATTATGATTTCTAAGAGTTTTCATGATGCTATTATCAGTTAATCTGAAAGGAAAACTCTTTACATATTTTAAGTAGCTCCCCATTTTCTCCATAAAAGTTATTCTACAAACCCACACAGTCAGATTTTTAACAAACTGCAAAAATTGTAAAAAATTGATAGAAGAGGAAAAAATGAAGAAAAAATGCATTTATCAAAAATATCAGGTATGAGTTGATAGTTAACTTTATTAGTAAACATCAGTCTATTGCCTGTGCTCACTGAATATTCCTTTTATTGCATATTTCAAGAAGTTTCAAATCTCACAGTCTACAGAACTATATGACAGTATTTCCTAAGAAAAAACCAGTGCTATGACCTCTGCATTGGATAGCATCATAGAATGGTGTGGGTTGGAAGGGACCTTGAAGATCATTTAGTTCCAACCCCCCTGCCATGGGCAGGGACACCTCGTACTAGACCAGGTTGCTCAAAGCCTCAAGCCCGGCCTTGAACACTTCCAGGGGTGGGGCCTCCACAGCTTCTCTGGGCAACCTGTTCCAGTGTCTCACCATCCACACCTACCCTCTTTCAGTTTAGGTGGATGATGACTCAAAAGTTGTAATATACGCACCACTAACTGCAGTATAGATAAGATGAGCATGAGGAAAAAGCTTCATTAGAAAAATGAGAGCTACATTGCTAAATATAACTAAATAAATCAACACAACCTAAAAAAAGAAAACACCCCCCCAGTTTATCTCTACACCGCAAAAAACCTTCTGAAGTATTTCCAAAGGAAAAAAAAAATGCAGTTACTTCTCCAGCACTTGCTAAGCCCGTATTAAAAGGCCAATAAAAGATTTAAGCTCATACAAGAATAAAACCTGGCTGTTAAACAGTGTACGATCAGCAGTTCTATAAATGTCTGTTCATCCAGCTCTTTGTTGTGCTGTCAGGAAAAAGAAAAAAAAAAAAAAGAGAAAGCATGCTCCCAAATACTGCTTTCTCCATAAGAAGCTCTCTCACAATATTAAAGCAACAGACACTTAGAAGACAAAACCTTACAAAATGGGGCTATATCTGTAAGAAATCCCCGACTACAGCCACAGCCTTTAATTTTACTCTTTAAAGACAGAAATCAAAATTTAGTTTCTCCAGTACTATATTACATCATTTAAAAAATATGAACTGTAAGCAACAATCGAAGAAGTGCTTTCTGACACAATACATGCATTACATTATTCCAGAAGTTATGACTCCTCAAATCTGGCAGTCCCAGAAGGGCTTGCAGGATGGCAGTAGTTACTGAGTCCAACCACAGACCGCTGCCCACGTTTTATTCTGTTTGGCTTCTCCAGTTCAAAGCTACCCTTGTATGCACTGCTGCAAATGTCCCAGAGCTGTCACTCTGAAGCACCTGAGTGAATTTTGATCTCTCTGGAGTTGCAATTCATGAGATAATCTGTACTAGAGTAACCAGTTAAAGCGAAAGAGTTCCCACTAAATTATTTAAAGTAATATACAGAAAAGTTAATGTCTATGAATGCAACTGATGTTCATCTTAGTCTACTTAAAGCAAGCTTTACAATCCCACTTAACCACACATCCTATTCCAAGAAAGGTCTCCCTAATACGTTTGCCTGTGACAAAGAAACATGTTATATTTATATTTTTTCAGGATGATTTGCACGTGAAACAGCCTATTTAAAAGGACTTTAATCTTTACTTCCAAAAATAAATACATTCAATGCATAGTATTAGTGTTTGTATTAAATAACGTTTTAGAAAAACCCCACCAACCTGAATACACTGTTGACAGGACATAGTATTAAGTTCTAGCAGGAGAAATTATGTCCACTGTTTATATGCATACAAGTTTGAAGAGATGACACCACTGCAGTTTTCTTTTACTTACTGTAGAAAAGAATGGTTTCCAGAAACCACTTCTATTGTGCATTGATACTTAATGTAGGTTATAGAAAAGCTTTGATTTAATCTATTACCTATCTTGAGAATAAGAAAGTTTTCCCATTTCTTACTAATGCTTTGCAGAAATACAGCTTTTCTCTTCATAGAGCTTTACAAGTATTAGTCATTAACACCATGGGAGGTAGTTAAATATAAAACACATTTTACATACGAGGAACACAGGATGCAGAGCAAACAAACCACTGCACAGATATCTGCAGTTTGAAATGCTAACCTTATTCTCGGATCAGGAGGAGAGATAGCAAAAGCAGGATTACATTAAATTTTTTCCAGTACCGAGGAGATTGCCATTTTGCCCCATCTTTTGATTTGAAAGACAATAGAACACTTTTCAAAATATTTCCAAACATGAAACACAAATAATTTCAAGATGGTGTTTTGCTGATTTTGTTCAAGGCTACTGAGACCCTGAACCATTTTACTTTGTTTACCTTCCAGACTTGAGGGGTTTGACTTTGTAATAGTAGTATGAACAGTCTCCAGCTGTTAACAATAAGAGTATAATTTTTTTGTACTGGTTTACCTTGCCTTGCATAGAAGGGTGTATATATGCATGTAGACATAAAACATTAAATTCAAGAAATGCATTTGATCCACAGGAATCCTGAATGACTGTGTTGCAGCCCTCACCTAAATTTCAGGAAAGTTGTACTGCTTGCTTTTCTTTTTTAAAAGACACTCCAGCACAGCAACAAAACCCACAGGATTCCTGCAGTCAGCATCAAAAACTCCACACGGTATATGAAGTACATGACACATGACGTTAAAACAAGCAAGACTTCCAGTCTCTTTGAGCACCTATCATTTTGCATCTCTCCCTCAGAAATCTTAGGTTATCTTTGATTCCAGTTGTGAACAGTCTGTTCTACAGAGAGACATTGCTTTTTACAGATACTTGCTCCATTTTCAGAGCAAAAAATCTGTACACGCGTATCTCAGTAGCTGCGAGCTTTGGCCACCGCTCCTCCTTCCGTGTGGACAAAGTCCACAGCCCCAAAGCACTCCCCCTAAGAGCCCATGTATACAAGGGCACAGCCCTGCAGTCTCAGCATACTTGGTGCTCTTTCAGAAACACATCAGCACATCCACTAAATCAGACCTCCAAATCGCTTTCATTTTGCGGCCTGCAGGAAATGGAAAGTTACTGCCTCTGAGCTCACAAACTAGATCACTGTAGTTCATCTATCGTGAACATCTAGGTAAGCTAGAGGAACCAAGCAAAATCTCCTTAGGTACAACAGGAAATTTTTTCCATCTCAAGCTTTTTAGAATAATCTACTCTCACAAGAGGCAGAAAAGTACTAAAAAGCCCACTTTATGACAATGGTTCTTGATAAATTTTACTTTCTCTGAACAGTTTCATACTCCAGTATATTCATCGCTAATTTGCAAACCCTGTGCATCCACAACATCATGCATTCGATTTGCCTTTCTGTGGATGCTGTCACAACAACCACTTTCCCTGACAACCATCAGAAAAAGAGAGGAGGAGGGGGGAAAAAAAAAAAGTTGGAGTCAATTAAATATTGTCCTCTCAGCATCATATAATCCTGTTTATTAAACTATTAAATTTAATCTTGAAGCTAATTAGAAGCAATAATGCCAAAGAAACACAAGCAGGAACAAAACGGCTTCTGGCTGTTAAACCTTCCTAGCACCAAATGTAAGTATATTCAAAGGTTACTGAAAAACCCGTATGTTCTCATGCTAACACTGAATATTATTTTAATAGACAGTTTTTTGGTGTTCATTCCTTCCCATTTCAAAATGTTTATAAAGAACAACTATTTACAAAAGCTAAGAGGGTTTGTTTTGGGTTTTTTTAAAATCTTCTCTTGTAAACAAACAGTAGGTCCTACCTCCCAGTTGTAAGTTTCCTCCCACTCAATTCAACCGTCAGATTAATTAATGTTCAGTAAGTTGACAAGTTCAGTGATATGGTATTATGAAAGCCTTGTACAATTGCATTAACTCCTAATTCAACTGGAAACACCTCACCTGTTACAGCTATTAAAACGCAAGTTAAACTGAGTTGCACTGATGGCCCTTAGTCATTCTGCAATTCACTAACATAACATCTGGAGGTTTTCGAGACACGACTTGACAGGGTGACAGATAATGTCATCTAGGCTCCCTTTTCCACAAAAGCCTAGACCAGACAATCTTTCCAGGTCCCTTCCAGCCTGAGCTGTTCTATGGTTCTATATTCAGGTTTACATCTCATTATTTCAAACCTGGTCATTTGAACACAAGTTCCTGTCAGCAGCTTGTAAGTGGATGACTTTGAACGTTCAGGTTACTTGTGCTTCACTTCTCTTTCAAACTTCATTTCTTCTCCTCAAACGTATTGTCAAATTTTAGTAGCATCTACCATGTTATACATTAAGAACTCCACATAAAAATACATAATCAGGGAAAAAATAGTTAATTAATGTAACTATAGGAAACATGTAACAAAAATGTAAGATTGATTGCAAAGCTGATTGTGGATAAGTCATACGGGAATGGAGTCTCTAGAAGTCCCCCTCAGCAGAAGTCACCATTGACTTCTACCAAGCTTGTTATTAGCCTGACTCTGGTACTAATTCTGTCATCGCCATTGTAACAAACTGGATCTCATTGCTACTGTAACTGTTTTTTTGAATATGGACTCTCTATCTAGACTTCCTCTGTTTAGAAAATACCTGTGAAAGAATGAAAACAATTATCAAAAGGTAAATCCACACTGCATTTTATTCCATTTACTTCTACCTTTTTGCTTATTGTCTTCAAAATCTATTCTAAAGAAGTCAGGTATTAATAGCATGTGCAGTAACAGGTCTGCACTTTTTCCAGGGTAGTTTTCACTTTCCTAAGTAGACATTCCTCATTTAACATTTTCCAGTCATAATGCAATATCCCCAAATCAATGCTTCTACTGATATCATAAGAACAAATGTTACTGGATTTGGAACTTCACGTACAGTTTTTCCAACATTGTGAGATGAAGTCATTCTATTTCCCCACCCTGAGTATACTAAATACAGTTTGTTCATGTATTTGACCTGATAATTTTCACACTTTCGCATCTTTTAAGTGTCATACAGAAAACAGAGACATACTGAAAACCAAATCAGAATATTTGCTGAAGTTTAGGCAATCTTAAAATTATCTCTAATTTATTACCCATTTTTGCTGCACAAAGATGTCACTTCATCCCCTTTGCTCTTTTAAAGAACTTTTTATTATTTGATTCTTATTGTAAAACATAACCTAGCTAGTATTCTGGCAATGGTCACTTTATACTTTTCTAAACTGCAGCATACAGTGACTGAAAAATAATTAGTTTTAGAAAAAATGTGAGGTTTTTTGGGGAAGAGGTGGCTGAAACCCTCATACAATCTCATCTAGAGTTCATTCAACCACTGTTTTTGGCCTTCTGACTTCACTCAGAGTTGTTAGGTCAAAAATTGTGCTTAGAATTTGAGGAAATAGTCTCCTACTTAAGGTATAGTGCAATCATCTGATAAGCACTTCTATCACAAGTTCTTTTACAAAGGTATTGAGTTTGTGTGGAAATATTATGGTAGCGAGAGGGCTACAGAGGTGGCTTCTGTGAGAAGCTGCTAGAAGCTTCCCCCATGTCTGATAGAGCCAATGCCAGCCAGCTTCAAGACGGACCTGCTGCTGGCCAAGGCTCAGCCCATCGGTGATGGTGACAGCACCCCAGGGATCACATATTTAAGAACGGTAAAAAAAAAAAACCCAAAAAAACCAACCACAAAAACCTGTGCGACTGCAGCCGAGTAGAGGAGTGAGAAACAACTCTGCAGACACCAAGGTCAGTGAAGAAGGAGGGGGAGGAGGTGCTCCAGGCACCAGAGCAGAGATTCCGCTGCAGCCCATGGTGATGATCATGGTGAGGCAGGCTGTCCCCCTGCAGCCCATGGAGGTTAACAGTGGAGCAGATATCCACCTGCAGCCTGTGGAGGACCCAATGCGGGGGCAGGTGGATGCTCCCAAGGAGGCTGTGCCGCTGTGGGAAGCCCACGCTGGAGCAGGCTCCTGGCAGGACCTGCAGCCCCGTGGAGAGAGGAGTCTGTGCTGCAGCAGTTTTGCTGGCAGGAGTTCTGAGCCCATGGGGGACCCACACTGGAGCATTCCGTTCCTGAAGAACTGCGCCCTGTGGAAGGGACCCACGCTGGAGCGGTTTGTGAAGAACTGCAGCCTGTGGAAATGGCTCGCGTTGGAGAATTTTGTGGAGGACTGTCTCCCGTGGGAGGGACCCCAGGCTGGAGCAGGGGAAGAGCGTGAGGAGGCAGGAGCAGCAAAGACAATGTGTGATGAACTGACCGCCAACACCCATTCCCCATCCCTCTGCGCTGCTCGGGGGAGGAGATAGAGAAATTGGGAGTGAAGTTAAGCCCAGGAAGAAGGGAAGGGTGGGGGGAAGGTGTTTTAAGATTTGGGTTTACTTTTCATTACCCTACTCTGATCTGATTGGTAATAAATTAATTTTGCCCTGTTTTGCCCGTGATGGTAATTGCTGAATGATCTCTCCCTGTCCTTATCTTGAGCCACAAGCCTTTTGTTATATTTCCTCTCCCCTATCCAGCTGAGGAGAGTGACAGAGCAGCTTTGGCGGGCAGCTGGCATCCAAGCAGGGTTAACCCACCACAATAAAATACCAATTCTTCAAAGAACAAAATGTAGTAATAATCTTAGATTTGTTTCGGTTTCTACAGTAAAAATTCCAGGATACACGTGCTAACAGACAACTGGTATTATAAGCAGTAGTAGCATTTGATCACACACCAATATCCAGGAAATTAAACGTTTCCCATAGTCCACAATAAGACTTCTCACAAAATGCCATCTCAGAAGAGCACCTGACCTTTGGAGCACAGAGCAGACTTGACTGTTACAACAATAATTCTCCCCTCATTCTGCTTTTTCCAGAACTGGCTTCCAGTATACTGATTTTACTGCATACACACAGTGTAAGACAGCAGGGGAACGTCCTGAAGAAATGCAAAAACTCCTAAAACCACTCACTTGAACAGTTTACAGCCCAAACCCACTCTCACATGTACGTTGCTGGGAGACAGATTTGGTCAGGGAGATCAGGGTAATTTCCCTACCAGGTGAAACCCTGTAATTTCTTAAAAGCTGAAATCATCACTAGCATATAAGCCTATCACAACACTCATCTGTACTCCCGTCTTCCAAACCAACATGGCCTGCAACACCTGTGATCCAGTCTGCTCCAGTATTTCATCGTGTTTCTGTTTTCACATCTTGTGCCGATAATCCTAATTTGCTCATTTCCTTTGCCAGATTCCCCTGTACTAAGGCACAAAATGCTCACTCGGTTTTTCAGCTTAATTAGGTGCAGCTTTGTGGCTATTTTATCGCCTACCTGAAACCCACAACCGACTCGTTAGCAGTACCTTTAAACTACGCTCACCATCCCTCAACGGGGATGCCCCTCTTTGCCCAGTCACACTTCCACCGCACTTACCCCACCGGGCAACGGAGCACGAAGCCCCCCAGCACCCCCGGGGAGCCCTCGCCAGAGACAGGCCGCGGGGCCGGGGCCGCCCACGGGCGACAAGCCACCGGCAGCCCCCGCCGGCCCCTTCCCCCGCGCCAGGACTAACCTCTCCGGGGCTTGCTCGGGCCGGGCGGGTCAGCAACGGGCGGTCACCTCACCGGAAAAGCAGCGCCGACCGTCGTGATCTCTGCTCGGGCCCCCTCGGCCTCCCATCGCCTCCACCCCGCCGGCCCGGCCGCGGTACCGGCCTCCGCCACCGCGGGAAACTCCCAGGGCGCCGCCGTTCGAGGAAGTCAACAAACGCCTCACGTGACGGGGGCCTCGGTCCGTCGGTCCTTCTCCCCCGCCAACGGGCGCTCGCTGCACCCGGAAGTAGAGAGGCGGCCCCGCCGCCTGACCGGGGCGGGCGGGCGGACTACAAATCCCGGCATGCAAGGGGGCGGGCTCCCCGCGGAGCACGCCGGGAAGCCCGGCTCTCCCCCGCCATGCCGCAGGCCGAGGGTCTGGCTCCGCCCGGCGGCTGCCGCCGGCCCGGAGCGGCCTCTACTCGCCTCCTGCCCGGCAGGCGAAGCCACGGCCGTAGTAAAGCAATAAAGATCGGTGGCTTTTACCGGGGAGCTGCCCCCAGTCAAGAAGCAGGTACGGCGGGAAGAGCGTTTCCCAGCAGCGAGAGCGTGCAGCTCGATCCAAGCACGCCTGAACAGAATGCTTTTCATTTTTTGCATTTTACATTCTTCAAACTATTTCCAGCTTCTTGAGAAGTTTACACCTTGAAGGGCTAGCGAGCCACCATGTAACGTTTTACATCCATACTCCTTTTGCAAGAAACAGTGGAAAGTGCCAAAGCCGAGGTGGAGGGCAGGACACGGCCTGTTGCGGCACCAGGGTGACAAGATCACCGTATGCAACCTCATCTGACGAAAACACAGCTTTTTTCCCTCCGCCAAGTTCAAAGTGAAGCATAGAATAAATCTAAACCGCAATTCAGGACCTCTGCTTTAGGGATTAAAAACAAGCTGATTCAACAACTCCAATGTAGATCTACAGGGGAGAGCAGCTGTACTATTCAAGGCTAATTTAAAACTAACAGGAGTTTCCTTTCTGGCTAAAAAAACAAGCAGTTTGCTTTTATGTTATGAGAACTCTCTAGCCAAGTCCCAAAGGGCCTTTTTGCAACTGTGCCACAAAGTCAGCTGGAGCAAGGGAAGTGTATTAGCATGCCAAATTGATCTATATATGGAAGAATATTGCAATATTTTGTACTCCTTAAATACTTAAAGGCCAAATGGAAACAGGACCTCACAGTCTGCTGTGGGTAGGGAATTGTTATTTGGACAAGAATCTCACTTAAAAAAAACCCACAAAAACCCACAAACCAACCAAACAAAACCACAAGATCTCCATTAATCACGTTCATAGACCTCAAAATAACTTTTTAAAGTTTTCAGCATAGTACCATTATTCAGATTTTCACTAGAAGTTTAGGTTAGATACAAACTTTGCTTTTTTATGAGCCAAAGTGATACAGTGCTCTGTTTTCAGCTCTATTTAGAATCCTTACCAAAAGCAATATCCTCCTTCTAAGGTCCAGAAATACCATTTCCAAGTTAGCACCTCTTCTTGATAATTAATACAGCATGGATACAAACGTGTTTGTATGCCGTTAAGTTACAGAACAGAGGTTTTACTACATAACTTAGCATTCATTTAAAATAGTGCCATTATGAAATGCAGAAGAAAAGCATATAAAAGTTTGGGCTATCAAATGTCTACTATTTTTGTGAATAACATTAATAGATTAATTATCACATTTATTTTTATCCATCTATTTAATTTGTAGTCTTTTTCCCCTAAAAAACTACAGCTGGGATCATATATGCAGAGCCATTTAAAAGAAAGAAAAAAGACTAGTCCCAAGCAATGGCCAATATTGTAAAACCTGGTGGTACACATCTAAAACCAGCTTAAAGACAGTAATATTAGAATTAATGTCAGAATTATTCCCACAGTAGAGAGTCTTTTTTTTTAAATATTGAATATTTAAGTGGACAACAGTTCATGGTGTCAGTTATTTTTTCTGAAAAAAACAGATAATTTAATTTCTGAAGAGAGAAAAACTGATTTATCACCCATTTAAACAGAAAACAGTAGAACAGAGTATGGATTAAAAAGCTAAATATAAAGTGTAAAAACATGTATAGTTCAGGTGCACGTGGGCATACAATGTTTCCACTGAACAACTGTGGAATTAAAAAAAAAAGAGAGAACGAAATGTACTATTAGACTGACAGATTTTTCTTAAAACACCATCATGTTGCTATATAGCTCTTTTTAAGCTGTTCTGCCTAGGTCTTGCAATGGACCAAGCATGATTATCTAACTAGCAAGACGTTTCTCAGTACTTCAGTTTGACATCCTAATTCCAGCACATTAGGCACGTATAAGCAAATATATTGCCAGGTACAAGCATAAGCCTGCAGAGCCAGAATACTGGACTTCTTAAACAAAACAAGAAAATCCCACCAAAACCAAACCCTTTCAAACTCTTGCAAATAATTCAACACAACAAACGGCCACAAGGATGTGGGCCAGAACATCCAGTGTCAAAAGGTGTATCTTTAACTGAGACTGTTGAATCGGTGCTTATTGATTATATCTCATTCTCAGCACCAGTGATATTTTTTTATTAGATTGTACTTCATGTTGTTTCCATTGATACCTGTTTAACTTTACTGACTACTGTTTTGTAAGAAGTCTTTGTTAAAGATTTCCAGTGCCAGTTGCCTTTGAGAAAAGATGACTTTTCTGATGATCTAAGACTTGGTTTTAGGTATACAGAAACAATAGAAACATGGAAGCCAATCTTATCCTTTCAACAGACCAAAATCTGACCTGACCTCCCCACCACACTCCTGCATTTTTCAAAGCTTTCTGTTCCTTGGAGCTTTCTATTCATTTTACTCTCTTAGAAACCAAACCATTATCTTGCCCACAAATGAATATATTGAACTCTTGCAAACCTTTGTCTGATGCTCGCTAACAGACAACTGTTCTTCTGTCCATTTCTCTGGAGAACCTCACACCAAGCACTACCCTCTCTCAAGTAGTGCCCACAGCACTGCTTTTTATAGCACTCGCAGACAGTCATGTGCCCTGGCTTACAGTTTCCAAGCCTGTTTCCATTGATTCTAAACAGCTGTGGCACTTCTTGGAGCAAAGGTTAGCTCTTGCTTGCCAATTGTAGCATTGACAGAATGCATAAACCTTTGCTGTGGAACAGGAAAGCTTTCTAATTACTTTTGTGAATTTTACTTTTATAACAATGTTAAGAATGTAGAAATTACAAAACATGCATCTTGCATGCTATTCCAGTGGAAGTTCTTTCCATTGAAGTTTTACAACCATTATTTATTTTGGGGTCAGATGATATTAAGATGATGCCTAATTGAGCAAAATTGCACAACCGTGATATTTGTGTTATAGCACTATTGGATTTTAATATCAACAGGTCTTTCAAATCCGTGGTAAGAATTTCTGAATGTCTGTAAAGACAATCACAATTGGAAACTTGATCATTGATCGATCTTGTAAGATTTATGTCTGTATTTTCTGTGTTTCAAATTATAAGAAGCAAATAAAAAAAATTAACATCTGGGGTGTCCTGCCACTGCATGAATATCAGTGAAATGGGAAACTAAATTTGTTGAATGTATCACGTTGGACTTGCTCTCTGTTGATACAGAGGTTTATCACGAAATTCAGATGAAGTCAATATGGATGTTAGAATTGTTCATCTTTAGAGAGTTTTCAAAGAAAGGTAAGCACTTTATTTGTTCCACCTAATGCATTCCATGCAGTAGTTGATGGTAACAGAGATGTGGATACATCTCCCAAATAGACTACCTGTGAAGGTGTATTTTCTTTAAATTACTTTTTAGGGTGGCCTGGCACACTTCGTTCCAATCCTGTTAACAGACGATGCATGATGTATGATTTAGACAGCTTTGTTTAGATCTATCATGTTGAATTCCTGGTTTGTCATTGTTCCAGAGCTTGGGTTGCAGCAAAACATATTAACAGCTATTCCAAACTCCTTTAAGGTGGGGAAAACAATTACATTACACACAAATGACTGATAGAATATTTTCAGATGTGAGCTACTGTATATATTCATGCTTAAAGGTAGTTGGAAATTGATTTTGCATATTGTATAGGTATTAACAAACATAAGAACAATGTGCTAATTATTTAGGGAATTTGGAGATTTTTTGACTGTCAAGTCAAAAGTTGAAAAGTTAAACCATATTTTAGAAGTGGATTAAAAGACTCTAATTCAAAAGTAAAATTTAAATACAAAGTAGATTTAAAAATGGAAGTTATATATACTTTCAGGTGGACCATGTGTGTATCTACAGCACAAAAAAAAACAAGTAGTGTAACCAAAGCTGTAGGTTCAATGTGGAAAAAAGAAGGTGCAGAAATATGATTGAAGTTTTTATGATCGCGAAGGCAGTGGATAAAAGGAATGTGGAACTGTTACTTGCCAGATCTCACAGTACTAAAACTAGATGGCACTCAAGGTAGTAGGAGGTGAATTTAAAACAGATAAAGCAAAGTGCAGCTTTGTGCAGTGGGCATTGAACTTCTGGAATTTACTGGAGATTGTAGTCAGGTAGTGTAAGTAGGTTGAAAAGTAATTGCTCTCATAAACAAAATGACGACTTGGTAAGACAAGGACTAGGCAAGTAAGTGCTTTCTAGCATCCCTAACCCAACATTTGTAGGTGCTGTGGGAGTGTGCTGGGATAAACTGTCTGGATGTATGTGTTCTCCCTAAACAGCATTTCCTTTTGCTACTCTGAAGTACTGTGCTAGGGGGACCTTTTGTCTGACTTAGCAGGACAAAGTTCTTACATATAAAACCTTCCATTTTTCTCCCAAAATTATTTTTCTACTAGCACTTGCTGGCAACCTCATAGGAGTTTACAATTCAGATGAAAAAGGAAGAGCACTTTCTTTCTGAATTATTTGTAAATTTTTTGTGTGTTCATTTTTGCTTTTTATAGGCATTCGGAACATCAGTATGCATTTCTTGCCAGTGTATACTAATGAAAATGTCAGGTATTTACCATAAAATAAAACTATCTTATGACTGTTGCTTTGACTGCTTTTGAGTGCTTGCCAGAGATTAGACTGTGGGTATAATTTTCTTCTAATATCTTCATGTTGAGTAGCCTTGCACTCTAGTTTACCCAGATTTGTGCCAGAACAAATCAAATACGAAATCTAGCTCTTATTTATTTTTGAATTCTGAGTAGCTTATGGATATTTTAGGAGAGTATGTTCTGTTGGCTGTCATCAACTATAAACCTCTCTTCCTTCAGTTATTCAGTGTATCAGCACTTGTTCCTCAGTGGCATGCATGTTTTTCTGGAAGATGTTACTACTGACATCCCACTTAGAGAAATACAAAACAGATGGATCAAAAGTGCCATCTTTTTTGTATAACATTATCTGAATCATTTTTCATATGTCCTTAATTTTCAATAAATCAATAATGCATGGCATGCATACCCATACTGATACAAATAGTAGAATGCTAATATATTTACACATGAATTTGTAACTCTCAATATTCACTTATTTTGGCCAGAAACTGTCATTTTTGAGTCTTCAGGCACAGCACAGCTTTATGTCTGTGCATATATATCCATGCATACACGCATACCAGTAATTTTTAATGTTGAAATTAAAACAAAATAAAAATAGTCCTTAGAGATGTAATATTTTGTGCAGAAAGGAGTCTTGGATCATTTTAAAAAAAAACATTCGGTAACATTACCATGAACTTCTCTTATTTATGTGTACCTTACCAACCTAAGCACGAATGGCCTTTTTTATTGCTTTTATTTAGTTTAAGAGGAAGAAATCTGAAAAGGTGTACTGGGTTTGCATGGCAAGGTTTTGACAGCAAGTGAGCTACAGGGGTGGCTTCTGTGAGAAGCTGCTAGAAGCTTCCCCCATGTCTGATAGAGCCAATGCCAGCCAGCTTCAAGACGGACCTGCTGCTGACCAAGGCTCAGTCCATCAGGTAGTGCCTCTGGGATAACATTTAAGAAGGGGAAAAAACCTGTGCGACTGCAGCCGAGTAGAGGAGTGAGAATATGTGAGAGAAACAACTCTGCAGACACCAAGGTCAGTGAAGAAGGAGGGGGAGGAGGTGCTCCAGGCACCAGAGCAGAGATTCCGCTGCGGCCCGTGGTGATGATCATGGTGAGGCAGGCTGTCCCCCTGCAGCCCATGGAGGTTAACAGTGGAGCAGATATCCACCTGCAGCCTGTGGAGGACCCCATGTGGGGGCAGGTGGATGCTCCCAAGGAGGCTGTGCCGCTGTGGGAAGCCCACGCTGGAGCAGGCTCCTGGCAGGACCTGCAGCCCCGTGGAGAGAGGAGTCTGTGCAGCAGCAGTTTTGCTGGCAGGAGCTGTGAGCCCATGGGGGACCCACACTGGAGCATTCCGTTCCTGAAGAACTGCACCCTGTGGAAGGGACCCACGCTGGAGCGGTTTGTGAAGAACTGCAGCCTGTGGAAATGGCTCGCGTTGGAGAATTTTGTGGAGGACTGTCTCCCGTGGGAGGGACCCCAGGCTGGAGCAGGGGAAGAGCGTGAGGAGGCAGGAGCAGCAAAGACAATGTGTGATGAACTGACCGCCAACACCCATTCCCCGTCCCTCTGCGCTGCTCGGGGGAGGAGATAGAGAAATTGGGAGTGAAGTTAAGCCCAGGAAGAAGGGAGGGGTGGGGGGAAGGTGTTTTAAGATTTGGGTTTATTTTTCATTACCCTACTCTGATCTGATTGGTAATAAATTAACTTTGCCCAAGTCAACTCTGTTTTGCCTATGATGGGAATTGGTGAGTGATCTCCCTGTCCTTATCTCAACCCACAAGCCATTTGTCATATTTTTCTCCCCCTGTCCAGCTGAGGAGGGGAGTGATAGAGTGGCGTGGTGAGCATCTGGCATCCAGCCAGCGTCGACCCACCACAAAAGGCCACCTTTTATGTCATTGAGAAGTGTTTGAGTGGTTTTTTTTAGGAAAGATAGCATATTGTCACTCATGTTTAGAACCTTCAACAGATTATTAAAACGTTGAGGTGTAGAGTGTGGACAGATACGCCCTCAAGCAGAGTTGGCAATTTAAATGGTTTCCAGTTTGTCTTAGATTGGCTGAAAGAATGTTTTTATGTGTGTGGAAACAAGCTGAACCTTTGGCCTTTATGCCGGACCAACAGTATTTGCCAGGTGCTTGATATGACTTCTGCTTAATTCACCAAACTCATTCATGTATTTCTTAATACACCCATTTCTGTTATTTTCAGACACTTCAATTCTTTATCTCAGTAAAGAAGTGTCCATTCTTGTAAAGAAAAAAATCTTTCTTAAAGGCATTACTGTGTTCTTGCCTTTGGCTGAAGCATGTCTCTCAGTTAAGATTGTGAGGAAGCTTGCTATGCCGCTCTGCAAGAGAAGCAAGATTGCACCAGAGATTAATATTCCTGTTGACTTCTTTCATGGACTTTTTCCTAATACCTGTCTGAGAAGGTGATTACCTACAGCACTGACTGGCAGCAAAATTAACTCCAAATGGGCATTATACATAGGTCTGTGGAGCATTCTTCCAAAAGTCCTCAGAACCATCTGCTACTGAGAACTCCAAGATAATATGCTTCAGGACTTTATTTCAGTTTTCAGATCCATCTCTTCTGATCATTAGATACATCTGATGTCCTTGTTGAAGAGGCTGTCTCTGATGGAGAGAAGGGCAGAGTGGGCAATGCAGCTTTACGTAAGTGTTCCAGAACTCTGACCCCTCTCCTGTCCTCCCCCAAAATTGAGCTAGAGGTGTGCCTTTCAGCAGCTAACACAACTGAGAAAGCTGTATTTTAATGAGCATACAGGAAGATATTTATTTTCATTCTAGTAGCACTTTTAGACTAGTATCTAGCTTTTCAAGTACATCTGATGCTAGCTTTGCCAAGTGGATGTAAACCTCTACTTTGTAAGTCAAGATGCTATCCGGAAACGTGTATACTATACAACATTATGCTTGGGAGTAAATACTTATTTGTAGCAGAGCAATGTAGTCCTCCTCATTCTGTATCTATCTAGTCACATTATTTATTGTGTTAGATATTTCTAGTTTCGTTGGGACACTAATTTAGGTACTTCTGTCTTTACTCTGAACTTAGCTTATGTCTTGACTAGGACTTTTCTGAAAGGTCTTAGTAATAATTCAGTCCTTGTCATAAAAGTCATTCCATTACATTAGATTTTCTTTCTCTCTGAAATGTTCAGAAAGCTGTTTGGTTATGTTGCTGAAGACAGCATTTTTATTACTTTTTTTTTTTTTTTTAAAAAAAAAGGAATGGGAGACTTTAATCCCCACGTGGCCATATTGCACAAGAATATATTTCACTCTCATCTAGGAAAAGCAGACTTGCAACTTAAATGCCAAGGGAGCATTACATATACTCATTTTATTTAGTTAATATTAAATTCTTGTAAAGATTATAAGTTGTTTAAAGAGGAAAAAGTTGGTTAATGTGACTTTCAACACTATTGAGTTGTCATACATAAACATTTTTTAAACTGTTAGACCAAATACTAATTGAGACTTTGCAAGAAGAAAATCCCCTTGAACAAGCAATAGAAAAGTTTTGTAGGACTTTTTAAAGTTGTGAACTATTTTGGGGTTATTGTAAGTGAATAAAACAGGAGAAATTCAACAAAGCCAGACAACATACTAGCTTTGGGAGAAAGCACATTGCAAGAATTATTATCATGGGGAAAGCTTGTATAATATTGGCTGTCCCTAAAAGGGAAGCTTCTGCTCTTCTCAAAGGAGCATTCACCAGTTAAAATATGGACTGTAGAGAGCAAATGAAGGTTATTGCAAAAGTCCAGCTGTTCTTCACTTGCATGTTTCACTAAATCTCTCACAAATAAAGCTTCAGATAAAGAAATATGCCTTTCTTCTGGCATCTTTAGACAGAGACATCTTAGATATGAGTACACATTAGGTACATTTATGTACTTAATATATATTCTTTAGACTATCAACAATAAAGTTCTGTCATTAGTTCCGCTAATTTATATTTGCATCGCTCATTTTAAATAAACTCTATTAACATGGAAGGAAGCACAATTAAGCAGTTTAGTTTTAACTAGAACTGTTGGAAATGCAGTGAATGAATTACAGCGGAGGAATAGAAACAGCTTATTTTACTACAAAACTTTCTTGTTCTGCTACTCTCACTACAGAAGATAATTGTATCAATATGCAAATTAATATCTGTTAATATTTCTATATGGAAGTTGATTTATCTAAATGATTGTAAGTATATGAAATGTTTTTTAAAAACACCTCACTTCATTCATATTTTATTCAAGAAAAATTGTTTTTCTGATTTAATATTTCTGTCAACTAGAGTGATGTATATTTTTGGGGGGGGGGGTAATTGGAAATTTGCACTTGAATAGGTATCTCAGTGAATGCGTTATCCAATATATTTACACTTTGAAATTCAACATTAACTGTATGATATTTACTTTTAAAATGAAATATTAAATCAGTTCAAAAACCTACAAGTAGGTAAAAGAAAGTATCTGTAATAGTTGAAAGCTCATACTGTAGGTGTGACAAATTCTATATACTCCTTTCTTTTAAGGATCTCAAAATAAAATTATCAGCATTGCTTTTGCTGTGCTGAGCTGAATGGCTCTTTAAAGGTGCAGAAGCCAAAACAAGGGCTAGGAGGAAATCGTGTTCCAGAAGGGTTTCCAGATGAACAGATATGTTTTGTTTCCCATGCATGGGTCTTTTAAGAATCCATGTGTCCTCGTGCCTGCTCAAACCATACCGTATGTATGTGCTGTAACTCAAATCCAATTCAGGTCACAGCTGAGGGAGAATTATTCAGGTGGTCTATGTTTTTTGAGTTCAGATTAGGCTCAAAATTTAGACTGTTTTCCTCAATAATTACAGTCGTATTTAACTGTTAATGAAAGCATGTCGGTGTTAATGGAAGAACAGCATTTAATTCAACTATTTTTTTTCTTTCATATATCACTCTAGAACTTAACACTTTAAAACTTGAGATCTAACAGGCCCTCCTAATAACCCCTCTTCTTAATTTTTAGAAAGACAATTATATATATAAAAAAAGAAAATAAGTAGTGTATATTCCTGATTTTATTCCACCCCCCAATCACTTAACATCACTTCAGGGGCTCTGCTTTTAATATCGAAAGCAAAACTAAAGGGGCTCTACAGCACTATATTTTTTAATGTATTTACACTGTCTGACCACTAGATGTCACACACCTATCTGTGAATGTGTAACATAGTTTAACACCATTGATTGATTTATTTTTTTTTTATAACCTGTTTGTAACGATTTTTTTTCTTTTTCTTTCTTTTTTTTTTCCCTCCCCCCAGAAGTCTAATATTTTCTTTGGAGTTTGTTTCTTAATGTCAAATATTTCTGTCTTCAGCTGCCTTTATTGTTTGCTCTCCATTTGCTAACTTGGTAGTCAAAACACTTCTGTTTTGTGGCAAGCATTCATTTGGACTTTCTTCACAGCTTTACTGTTTTACTTTCTCTTTTAAGTTATGGCTTCTCCCTTTTGTTGTTGTTATAGATGTTTATTTTTTTAAGGAAATAGTAAAATAGGAAATATAAATTAAAAACCCCCAACCAACCTAGGAATTCTGGAAGTCTCTTTATTTTCTTTTGGTTGTGGCAAATATCTGAAAGTGCTGTTATCTTACTAATATTCCTGCCAGTAACTGAGTTCTTCAGAGGCATTTCACTAGTCTTCAGGCCAAGATTCTCTTGCTGGACACAGAATTCTATTTCTAAACATTTACTGTTGTAAAAAAATTCGATCCACCTCCCCCAGTAGTTATTTTCTACAGTTTATTTTGTCACCTCTTGAAAGGGTAGTATGTTTCATACCTGGTACTGCAATATATGACTCTCTTGTGTTTTGGTGGGAGTTTTTTGTTTTTTTTTCTTTCCTCACCTTGCATAATATATGAACTGTTTATTTCCGTATTCCAAAATCTTCATTTTTTTCTGTCTTCGTGTTTTTCCTCCAAATAACTTGACATGTTCTCTTTCTGAAAGATAACTAAACTACGTATACTAAACTACCAGAAAGTGTAGGTTTGGGGAATTGATGAAAATGAACGTGCATAACACAAAATTAAAACATCAGAATAGTTCTAGCAAGTCAGACTGTTGGTCCACTTAGCCCACCATCCCTTCTCTGATCAGTCAATACAGAATGTCCAGCAAAGAGCATATAAATAATGCCAACATGTAGAAGTACTTCTCTAAGATGCTCTTCCAGCCTCCAACAGTTTGTAGCTGTAGGGCCTTCCTTTACAAACAAAGGTCCTGGTGGATTGTTCTTTTCTTTTCCAGAAATTGTTCAGTTGCTTTTGGACCCACATAAACTTCTATGTGATGTGGCAAGGAGTTCTTCAGGGTAACTACATATGCTATGAAGTATCTTCTTTTGTTAGTTTAGAGCCTACAGTGCACAAAAGTTGTTTGATACCACTTAGTTCCCATGCTAAAAAAGACAGTAGAAATATTCCCTATTCACTTTCTCTATGCCAGTCAAGATTTAGTAGATCTCCATTTTACCAGCTTGTCAGCCATCCCTTTTCTAAGCTAAAGAATTTTACCTTACATAGTGGTACTTGAAAGTCATTCCATACTTTGATTCCATCTTGCCTCTCTCTGTCCTTCTTTTGCTCTATGGTGTTCTTGTGATTCTGGAAGCAAAATGCATTCAGCTTGTAAGATTTGGGAGCATTGTGGAATCACATGGTAGTATGGTGATGTTTTCCTCTGTTCCGTCTTTAATAATTCCTAAAACCCGATTTACTTTTTTGATTGCTACTGACCATTAAACCAATGTTTTCATAGAGCTGTCATAACCTCAAGGTCACATTTAAGTGTCAGTTTTTAATTCTGAGCCTATCGTGTTTGTAAAGTTAAGATTTCTTTCACATATTCATTGCTTCTTGGTTTAAATTTACACTGGATTTCATCTGCCATTTTATTGCCCAGTCAGGACTAATAGTTGTCTGGGGTTTTTTGTGTTGGTTTTTTTGTTGGGTTTTTTTTTTGGGGGGGGGGGGGGGGGGG
>VFFE01007154.1:969187-986560 GCA_008921705.1 Burhinus oedicnemus | reverse complement strand
TGGGGGGGGGGTGTGAGCGGAGCATGGTTTTTGGTTGTTTGTTTGTTTGGTTTTGTTTCTTCCCAGTTCCTTGTCCCTATGCCTTTCATCTTTCTGGAACATGTTGGTATCTTCATTGGAGGATAATTGGAGATTCATCTCGGTGTTTACTCCCTTTTCCAGATAGTTTATGAGCATGTTGTGCAGCAAAGGCGAAGCACAGGCTATTTTGGGATTCCATTAGTGAAATGCCATTACTGAGAAAACAGACCAAATATATTTTTACCCATTTTCTTTTTTGTCATTGGCTTAGTCATTTGAGGACCCTTCTTACTTGTTTTAAGAGCTTATGGTAAGGAACTAAGTGCCTTTTGGAAATCCAAGGGATTGTATTAACCTGATTTCTTTGTCCAGATACTTGCAGACTTCTTCAGGGAGTTCGAGTGGGAGTAATAATATTTCTATCTTTATTCATTCTCTACAGTAAGCTGTGATTTGGTATTCCCATCAGCTGAAGGATCTTTGAAGATCAGTGGTTTCTTTGAGGAATAGTGCTTCTTTAAAGCAGTGATTCAGCAGCACTGCATACATCTGTTTCCTCCACCGTACATTCCAGAACTGTATCCTAAAACTCACGTGGTATAGACTTTACACTATCATTGTGGATGTTTCCTTGTCCATAGCATTATCTATCTCAGTTACACAACTTTAGTGTTAAGAAAAAGCACGAGAATAGAAAGATTATTCTTCGGTGTATGTTCTTTTGAAAAAAAAGATGGCACTAGTTACACTATGATGTTATTCTGTATGCTGCCACCCTGTGGTCTTAAAATTTCAGTCTTCTGTACAGCGGAAAGTCTGTAATCAGTAAATAATCTGAGTAAAAAAAGAAGTCCTAGATAGATAATTAGGTGGGGGTTTTGTTGTTCTTGTTTTGCTTTGGGTTTTTTTTGGGGGGGTGGTTTATTTTTTTGTATTTGGTTTTTTGTTTGCTTGTTTTTAGGAGTCCTGTTTATCTCTGCTCTTGAACTGGTTTTTTTTTCTTTTTTTTTTTTCTGAATAGTTCACCTGTTGAATTCCTGAAGGCTCATTTAGCATCAACACGTGTCCCATCTCATTTCCCCAAATTAACCTTAAAAATATCAAACTTCAAAAGACATGTATTCATTACTACCTACATTACGCTGAGTGCAGTGCTAATGGAACTGAGCTGTCAGTTTGGCTATCCTTAGATGACATGTTGGACTCATTTATAGGGTAACATTCTAGCCTATTTCCCTGGAAAACCTTTCGAGTTGATCCCAAGTTTTTCTACATGCTTAAAGGATGCATCTTCATTGGTAAGTCTGAAGTTCCTGTCTTGAATTGGGGTTATTCCCGGTACTATTGCCTTAATCACAGATGCACAAATGAGAATATGTAGAGTAGCCATAACAGAGTTAATGTCCCTTCCTTCAGTAGTCAGTACTTTAATCAGTAATTTTGCTTAAATGTTACATTTTGTCTTTTGCTTTATACTTTTTCCTATATTTAACTAGAGAACAACTCACACCTCCGTATATTCTGTGCAGTGTTTCTGACTGTATTACCATAAAAATGTAGAGTGGTCCTTGAAGAAATGTAGTATCCTTGTTAATAATGGTGGTTCTCTAAGAATTATCATCATGTACACAAACTTTCATCGGCATCAAAGTTCACTTTGCTCAAGGTAACATCACAGTTGAAGAGAATTAACTCGGTATGTGGCCACTTCACTGAAGTGACAGCAAAGTCATGTTTCCCAAGTTATGTTTTATGAATGCTTTTAAGAACAGTGCCACTGGAGGGAGGAATTCCCATCCTTCCCTTTGACTGCCTAACCCCCAACCTGCTTGTCCTTGCTCTAGCATTTGATCAACAATCAAACAAAAAAAGATTTAAATGAAACTGGCAAAAAGTGAGTTTTCAGCTGGTTATGCCAACTTACAATATACTCATATTTGGAAAGAGAATTTAATACAAGCGCCCATTTGAAATGCTGATTTCAGTGGCCCTGAGATTTGTTAAGGACTTTGTAAGCTTATCGTCACAGACTGCTAATTCCACAAGCAAGAATACACAGAGGTAACATTTAACAGTAATTTTTTTTCAGCAAGATATGCTCAGGAGTCTTTATTCTCCTATTGACTTAGTCTCTCCAGTTTCAAAACTCTTTTTTAAGGTGCTGATTTATATCTTGTAATTCACTGTGGCAGGAATGTGGCAGTTCATTAAGAGCTCCACCCTAAAGAGTGGTATAGAGCAGAAGACACAGATTTTGTTAGATATTTGAGGGGACAGGTTTTGCAAAACCATCAAAGTTTACTCTGATAATACTACTCTAAGGAGGTTTTAATGGAACTTGAATTAATGTCCTACAACTGTGGATCTGGTCCACTGTGATTAAACTATGTTCCAGTCAAGGTAAACATCATGTTGAATAGAAACTGTCAAGTTACAATGCCATCCAAAAATTACAAGTATAAGGGTCCATATTTTTGAAGTAGTCTTTTAACTTCATATGAGCAGTGCTTGTTCTCTTTAGATGCAAGTCCTGGTACGTCAGTATAGCAAAATCCAGGAGTGCTATGAATGTGTTGAAGATTATCTCAGTTTTCAGATGTGAAAGTTTGCTTAAGTTTAGAGAAACCTGAAGCCAAAACTTACAGGCATTCACTTTCTTTTCTTGTCAAAGATGGAAAACACGATCCCCAAAACCATCTGCTTTGATCCTTCATGAAAGGTTTTTAGATCAAGTTACTAAGATTCAGTTCAGTGCTCTTCCATCACTACAGAGAATTTCAGATAGGCTTCTTTAAAGCTGCGAAACCAGAAATCTCAAAAGGACATGAGATTTGAACAGAAGTCATAAAGTAGATTTTGAAACTATAGGTCTTTCATTTTTGTATGTCTGTTCAAGCAGATTACAGGTATAGATTTTATTATTGTTTTATTAATGTAACATGTTATATTTAAGACTTTCTGCTTAATAAACAACAGTATTGGGACTTGTATCAGATTTAGAAATAGTTACCAAAAAAGTTAATTTTAAATTATAATCTGTTTTGCACTTAAAATTTTTCAGATTCAAAATCACCAGTTTTCGTAAGTAACATCTTACTAATTCAGAAATTGTAGGAGAATAATCTGCATTTTAGCTCAGATAATGTCATACCATGCAAGTCACCCTACCTGCTGAAACTTTAGAGTTAGTCAGAGGCCTAATGCTCCCCAAACGATTACATTATGTGAGTTGAACAGCACTCATAGTGGAAGATAGAGAACTGCACTGGATTTCGAACAGATGCCCAGAGAGTGTTCACATTTTGGTAGCTATGTAGAAAATTACAGCAGTGTTTAATTCAATTTGTTTTGATGATGTTTTCAAGTAACAACTTCTAAACATGTTCAGTATTTGTGAAAGTTTCACTTCTTGATTTATACTTCCACACAATATCAAACTTCCACACCATATCAAACATCTGTCATCTGGAGGTAGATACTATAAATAGGCAGCTCAGTGATTGCTGCTAGACTAGAATCAAGGCTGGAAACAAAGTTAAGGTGAGCCAAAGTTGAAAGAGAAATTAGGAGTAGCACAGAGAATCTTAACAAAACCAAACACACTAAGGAATCAGAATTGGAATGAGAAAGCCACAGAATCAAAATGTATACCAAACTGAAGGACAGGGTAAGAGTTTATTTCAAGAAGCAGTAAGCTGGCAGGCAGACTAGTCAGGAGTGGGAAGCAGAATTAAGCAGGTATTAACTGGGTCTGAGAAACAAGCCGTAGAGATGTAGTTGCAACTGACCACAAATAACTGAGAGCTCACTTGGATGGCATCTCAGGGTGTAATGAAGCCAACATTCAGACATCCAAGCCAGTCCTTAACCGTTCAAACTGTTCAGACTTATTAGGCCTTGCTGAGAAAATTCTCCCTTCGATAGAACTCTAGATTAAAACGTGCCACCAGCAACATGAACTCTTTGTTGCTGGTGTTTATTCTTGTAGTTGCTTTGCTCATACTTGCTTCAGTGGTAGCTTCTCCAACTCGTCTGCCTTTAAGGGGAGGGGGGGGGGGGGGGACCAGAAACGAAACTGGAAGTTTCAGCCTCTTTGTAGACCAAGATAATTCAGTTACGTCCCTCTCTGCCTTCGTTCCAGCAGTTCTTGGTCCTGTTATTTATAAATAAATAAATAAATTAAAAAAAATAGCAATACCTCTTTGACATTGCACCTGATAGCTTTGTCAAGAAACTGGTACTACCGGAAAACTCTTTTACTTGAAGCAGGACCTGCAGGATAATGATAGAAGCATTTTCTTTTTTAACACTAGCTATAAGAAAGCAATGTGAAGAATTTGAATGTTATATTAATATAATCATTTGGTTAGTAATCATCTAGACCAGTGGTCTCCAAAGTGCAGTGCGCACACACCAGGAGGTACACAATATGATGCACTAATGTGTGAGGAAAACAGTATTATAACTTGTAGTTATTTTCTATTTAAAAAATAGTTAAGTTTTACTAATATTTAATATACAAATCAATGCTGGTGCCCTCACTCGGTCTGTATGTCAGATGCTCACATCAGGTATGGTACACGGAGATACCCTGTAGGAGGAGTGGGTGTTCCACAACGCAGAGGGGTTGACAAGTGGCATCCTCACTTTCTTGTTTTCAGTGTATTGTGATGTATTGTAGTTTACATGTGCCTGCTTAAGTGGATTTACAGATTATATTATCTAGTTTTAACTACATTAACCCTCACAAAATGGAAAAGTGGCTTAAGAAGATTCCTGCAAAGAAACCATGACTGAAGATAATACTGAGTACAAGCAAACAAGAAAATGGCAGAACTGACACTTCTTCTGTTCCTAGTACAAGCTCTTTGTCAGCCTCATGACATCAAAAACAATGGCAATCTGATTGGATCTGACAGTAAATTGATAAAAAAATATTAGAAATTATCAAGACTGTTTGAAATATGGATTGACATTCACTGTCGTTAATGATGAACCTTGCTCTAAGTGTGTATTATGTCTTGAGATATTAGCCGGTGAAGCCCTTATGATTAGCAAGATGTTTAGAAACTAAGCATTCAGAACATGAAGACAAACCTTTACAATTTTTCTCAGTGATGTTTCAAGTTGTGATGCTCAATCCAGTACTTTACAAAACTTAATGATAAATATCTAGAAGCCTCCTTTAAAGGTTCTTAGGTAATAGAAGAAGACCCCGTCCCCCTGGGGAAACAATTGTTCTTCCTGCCATGGTAAAAATAGTGGAAATGGGGTAAGGTTATAGACATAGCACCACACCTGGAACTCCTTCACTGCATCACTCGCAGGCGAGCTATTGCAGCCAAGAGGTTGGAGCCAGGAGTGCATGAAGTGCTACAGGATCAATGTGCTTAACTTTATAAAAACAAATCCTTCAAATAGTAGCATCTTTACCAGACGTTGTAATGAGATGGGGAGTGACCATGAAAACCTCTTGTACCTCGCAGAGGTTTGCTGGTTATCTCGTGGCAAAGTGCTTAAAAGAGTTGTCAAACTTTACACATTTTTCTTTTACAAAAAGACAAATGTTCCAAATGTGCTGACCTTTCTGGTGATGACAGGTGGCTGTAAGTAGTTTGCTACCTAGCAGGTATTTCCAAAAAATAAACACACTTATTATGTCCCTTCGAGGTGAAGGTGATGTTTTAACAATGAGTGAGAAAGTAACTGCTTTTCAAAAGAAACTTATGCTATGGAGAGAGCATTTTGAAAACAGATGTTTGGATATATTCCCCTTGTTATGTGATTTTTATCTTTTTTTGTGTGTGTGGTTTTTTTGTTGCTGAACGCAATGTGAGTGTGTCACCTATAAAAACCTCTCATGTCTGTACACTTCAGGAGGATAGAAACAGAATTTTCTAGCCTACGTAGTAGTCTTCCAAATAAGAGCTTCAGTCGTTTTTGAACCTATTTGTTAAAAGTATAAATGTGCAACCCCTTCTGATTCGTTTGGAAGAATGACTGATTGACATCAGGAAAGATGGTAATTTACTAGCCCAATTTCAAGCAAAACCTTTGCGTAATCGGTGGGTGGTACTGAAAAATGAATATCATTATTTTCTTAAGTGCAGGCAACAATGCACTTCTTCCATTGGGATCTACACATCTCTGTGAGGTATCTTTTTCAGCTATATGACACCCATTACAACCAAGTATCAAACTGAACTTAGAACCAGATCTTTGAGTTGTTGTATCACAAAGTGTTAAACAAGGATTAAAAAAAAAAGCGTATTCAATCACATAGCTCTCACTAAAAATATTATTTATATATATTTATAAATATACATATGTGCTACTGTACTAATATGCGCATTATAAAACATACACAAAATTTTTAAAAGGATGAGGTAAACACAAAAATATTTATATTTTATGTTATTTATTAACTGTATGTTAATTATTATTTATTAAAAATAATAGTAACAGAGACCACTGATCTACACATCTAAAAAGGTAGTAATTTGAAAAGCAAGCTGAAATTTTTTGATGCTGTGTGACGTAATAAATCAATTACAACAGCTGTGTTACTATTTCAACAGGTAGCGGCTACATTTATATAATGAATAGCCAGTATAATGAAAGTTATTTTGTTTGTCAGAAGTATTTGGCTTCTGCTTATATTGGTTTTGAAATGCTTTTTGCCAGTACGAGAAGATCAACCAGGTGATAATGATGCGGTATTTCTCAAAAGATTTGTTGTAAAATACAAATTTCTAATGTTCTGAATAAAACTGATGATAAGCGTGGTATTCAGTTTGTATTTTTTATTTGCCATATCCATGTTTTTTACTTTTAGACTTTGAGCTCTTAAGGTATTTTGAAAAAAAAACTGAAAAAACCCCCCAACAATTCTAGTGTTCTTTATGCCAGAATAGACTTGAAGTTTTTTTTTTTTAAAAGCATATCTAGAAGACTGTAATAATATGTTTTAAGATATGATAAAAGCAGTTCTATTTGCAAATATTATTTGTTTTGCATTTTTTTCATATTACTATTTTTTGCATATGTTTTTCAAATTTTTCACAGCTCTTTTGTGTGTATTTTCTGTATTTTAAGAGCAGATATTTCAGGTGTACCACTGTAAAACTGTGAGGCACAAAGGGGGCATCCTTTGAGGGGGAAGAAAGCAATATCAAGTCTAAAATCTGAAAACTTGGTTAGTGTTTTTTGATGTGTTAGACATAGTTCAGGCTTGTGTAGTCACATATGAATGATATATCAAGTGACATATAAAATATTTTGTGTGGTTATGCCCAACAGCATAATTCAGCTAACCCTTAAACTATGTGTCTCCATTTAATTAAATTTGTTATGATTTCTTTAAAATAGTAACAGAACATTTTTCTAGTATCTAATAATCAGTCTCCACCAAGTTGTTGGGAAAACAAATCCCTAACTCGCTGTTTTATTGCAAAGAATGTGAGAACAAACAAGCAAAGCAATGCACATGCGTTGCTCCCAGTGTGGACCTCCAAAGGAGCTGCTCCAGTGCAGCTCATTAGTATGAAAAGCAAGAGCTTACCATGTATGGTTAAATATAATTGATTTGCTGCAGGTTGGTATGCTTCAAGACTCCATAGTTTATCAAGTTTCTTATGCAAAATAGTGAGCTCTAACCATGTTCAAAACTTGCATCAAAGATTTTTGGAGGGTGCTTTTTTTTTTTTGCACCCCCCCCCCATCCCCCCAGCAGTAAATGCCCATTTAACATATATGAAAACAGATTGCCTACATTTTGGCTTTTTTGTTTTGTGATTTTTTTTTTTTTAAAAGGTACGTATTTATTTTTGCATACTTAGCCTGTTTAAAGTCAAATCAATGGCTTTAGACACCTAAACAGGTGGACACATTTCCAAAAAATCAAAATATTGAGTACCAAGCTTTCTTAAAAATCAGGTCACAAGTATTGTAATGTGTCCCAGGGCATACAAGGCACATCTGGAAGTCTTGTACCACATCCAGGGGATTAATTCTTTGAAAAAAGCTGTCTGAGTAGTTTTGTAATTTCAGAGAAATGATACTCGGTCTGAAGTTCCTGTTAACTTTACTAGTTAATACTAGTGTTAGTAGCTTTTCCAGATGTCATAATAGTAGTTTCTACAGGTGATACCATTTTTAAAATTTATTAATTTATCAATCTGGACTTGCTGGAAAAGTCAAATTTTTTTTAGTACACTACACTGCAACACAATAAAACGTATATCTATTATCAAAAGTATGGAACAATTGTTAAATATGGGATTGAAAAAGAACTTCTAAAGTACTACTAGATAGTCGGTTACTCTGCTGTAAGAACTAGTTATGCTCTTGTCCTTTAACTGGAACTACAATTGCACTTTTGTGATAGTTAAAAGCCTTCTGAGTTTGTCTGAAGTGATTTCTGATAGATTTATGGCCATTTTCTTCGGGCTTGTGTTGTCCTTATGTTTAAACAGCTATGTTGCTTCTTGGTGTTGCCGTTCAACATGTAGCGAACGCTTGCACCTTATATTGGCCTCAGCTTCAGGCCTTATTTTCTGTGTTCCAGCATAGACTTACATGCTCAGAAAATAAACTCCATCAGAAACTGATGATTGAAAGCTCTTTTAATGACTAATTAGTTCTTTGACCCAGTTCACTGCATAGCTACATGATTGGGTTGGTTTAAAGGTGCAGGTAATGCTGAGGCAGAAACAAACAATGGTGGAATTTGGGGAAAGGAAAAAATGCAGTGTGACATCACTTTATGCAGGTGTAAGTTCTTTTACTTGGTTCTTATGAGAGATTTTCCATTCTCTGATTATCCTAGTAACATTTCTCTGCACGTGTCCCAGTTCAAATCAATTTTTCTTTAATACAAGTTGCCAGAATTCGGCGTAGCCATATACACAGGGGCTCATTAGTCCAATGTAAAATAGCATAAAGACATCTCTTGCTCTACCGAAATGATCTTTTCTGATTTAAGGTCATGTTTGCCTTGTAGGGTTGCATCACGTTGGTGGCTCAGTTGTCCTGGGATTGACTAATATGTTATGATCTTCATTTCCCTAATAGGTTTTCAGTGTATTAGTTTCTGAGGAACTGTCACAGAACTAGATTTAGGCATAAATAGTTGTGTATGGTGACAGACTGATGTGTCTGCAAAATCATCATGGTACAGAACTGCTCCCATAGCTCATCCTTTTTTAGCAGCTCAGGGTGCCAAGATCATGCAAGCATTAGCAGCAGCCACATGAAATTATGCTGGCTGTGTACTCAGCCCTTTCTGCCCACACCTCCTCCCCAGCCCTGTCAACTCAGATGCTAGAGGGGATAGAAAGCAGTTAATTTCAGCATGGGGGACCAGAAAATGAATTTAAGGGCTTAAAGCTGGCCTCTACTTCTAGCAGGGCTGGGTGTTTTTTAAGTTTCATAACCACATGTTACTGGGACTGGGAAGTTTTACTTGGTTGTGGCTTCTCTCCCTTCCTCTTCGTTTCTCCAGATTGGAGACGACATAGTGTTCTAGGAGGATTTGGCCATTGACAGAGGTGAGCACAGAGCAGACACCGGGATCTTGGCTATCTGATGCTGGAACTGGAAGTCGTTTTGTCCTGGAATGTGCGTGTCTCACCTCTCTGCTGCAGCCAGCAGTGTTCTGTTGTCCTCCTCGAGCAGGGTGCACCGACCCAGCCCTGAGTCAGAGAGGGGTTTGTGCAGAAGGCAGTGGGACTGTGGCCATCTGTTACTGGTGGTAGGGATGTTGCTTAGCTCAGCAACACACAAACTTCTCAGGGAAGATGTTCCTGTCCTGGTTCCTCTGTCATCACCATGAAATATAGTTTCGATGCCTGTTCATGCTGAGAAAATAAGTAATTTTATCCTCTCCTTGAGGGCATCAAAATCCAATTTGGTATACACTGCTAAGAAGCCTTGAGCGCTGAGCCTGTGTCCCAACCTCATACTTTGTATTATTAAATGTCATGACACTTCTATTACTCCAGTCCTCAAGTCACCCAGTTTTTCCTTTATCATGGTTTACTTCTCTGTATTGACACATGGTTAGGAGGCATTGACATCACTCCTACTTTTTATGCCAGGCAGTTTTAAAAATACTTAATAGAATTGTTCCCAGACATGATCTTTGAGGAACTCCACTACTAACCTCACTCTAGGGCAGAGGTCTAGCACGCAGGAGTTGACATCTCCTCCATAGCCACATTGCTGTTTACAATTGTAGTATTAATCCCCATTTTATGTAAAACTTCTTTGTAATGTATTACAGAGGTCTGGATAAATCCTTTCCTGGTTTTTCTTTGTCCATAAAATTTGCTCTTTTGTCAAAGACATACAGTCATTCTACCAGGATTACTTTGGTAGTCATGTCATTTTGTCTCATTTTCCATTTACCTCATATATTTAATGGTTTATTTTCTTCAGAAGTTGTTTTAGATCTTTTGTACTCTAAGATCAGAGTAATGTGTTGCGGTGTGTAGATCACTTTTTTTTCTGTACTGTTTGCTGACATAGAAATGGTATAGTAATAGAGAAGTAGGACAACATGAGCTAATGGCATGTTAGACTACTACTGTAATATTATTTTCAGTTACGGTTGTTACATTTCAAAAAGGAAAAATTATTGAAAAAGTGTTCAGAAATAGCTATAAGAATGTTTGTGGGCTTCTTGTAATGTGACTTATAATGAGAGGCTCAGAAAGCTCAATCTGTTCAATACATTTGAGTGAGGATTCAGATGTAATTTGATCAGAGTCCACAAATAGGTGTGTGAAAATGAGATTTCTAGCATTTGATGGCCTAAAACAGTAAAGAATATAATAAGGTCCAGAAGCTCAAAACTGAAGGTAGACAAATTCAGACTAATAAATAAGGTGCATATCTTTTAACAATGAGGGTAACTAACCTTTGGAACACATGATTTAGGTTGTCATTACTTGGAATCTTTACAAAGACATTTAGTTTTGATTTAATAGCAGGAGATGCTTTGGCCCCTGTAGAAGTGTGGTCATGCTAATTTAGTTATAGTCCCTTTTGGCCTTGTTATTTTTCTACTTCTCTGTTAAAATTCTGAAATATAAAACAAGTCCTCCAAAAAGCAAAAGAAAGGAAATAACATTAACCTCTGTTTTCCATTTGCTGCGTACAATGCACGTATTTTCATTTTCTATACTCAGGAGGAAAAGACCTTACAGAATGAAATCTGCTTGCCCTCCTGTCTTGATAATCTGCAAAAGATGGTATTTTATAATCGTAAACTGTTGGAAACGCTATCTTATTTCTATAATACAGAAAAGTTTGACATTTAGTCAAGATTATTTGAGCTTGAATATAGTCAGTCTTTTTCAAACAAGCATTGCTTTCTTTGTGCTGTGAGAATTATAAAAATAAAATAGCATTTGTAGAAATATCAGTAGCTGCTTAAAAAGGCAAAATGTTGCACTTCTGTTGTGTGTGGGAATCCAGTTGTAGACTATACGGGGAAGTATTGGGGTTTTTTTGGAGCCAAGTTTTATGGAGACGGACAAAAATTCACTGATAAATACGGACAGACACAGAGAATGGCAGTGGTGCTGATTTTGTCAGCCATGCAAAATGTAGGAGTAGATGGGCTAGTGCTTAAAGTTTCTCTGGCATGGGAATCTCTGGGATTTTATTTATAAAAAAATTTAGAAGTTCTATGCTTTTTACTTACTATTCAATGTAAAAAAGGAAAATTATTTAACCTTCCGTATCTCTCCAGACTTCATTAGTGAATAATTAAGGCAGAAATTTTTATTAAACTATTAGAAGGAATAGGAAATAAAAATGAGTAAGCCTAAAAATATTGCATCTAAAAACATTTAATTCTATCACTTTATTCTGTTTTCCCATGTCATATCAGTTGTTTGTGTGTTATTTGAACAATTTAAAAGTTATTATTACTCGAGGAAAATGAAGTAGTAATGGAGAGCTAAACAAATTTTTTTTTTTTAATTTAGGAACATTTTAACTTTAAAAGCATAGAACTACTGATTATTGTGGTAACATTCCTTGACATTGTGCAAAACATAGAAGTCAGAGGACTGAATTACCTTTTAAGAGAAATCTTAAACTAGATAAGAGAATTAAAAATGTATGAGCAGTTTTTGACAGATGGATTAATGGATTGTCATCTAGTACTCTTTTAATACCAAAATTGTTTAATCAGTGCTCTCTTTTGAGACAGATACATTGACAACGTCACTAGCAGAAAGTTGAAACTGATGCAATGTCATGAATCTGATAAAAAATCTTGAGGATCTAAGGACAGGAAATCAACTGTTTCTTATAGAACTGTATAAAGAGAATACAATATTCTTAGGTGTTCAACAAAAATTATACTTATTTTTTACTTGACACCTGATGCAAGAACATAAAAAAATATGTTACAGAATCTTACTGGAGACGTCTACCTTTGTCTTCTAAGTAACAAAATGAAGTAATGAAAGCATAAGTGGGCACTATGGTACTTAATCTTTGCCTGGAATTCTGTGATATATTTATCTGGAGTATTTGTGGTCCAGAATACTTGAGATCATTTATTTGAATATAAATGGGGTTTAGGAAACTTATTTTAGAAATGTGGTGAGACTAAATATAATAGTATATTATTACATAATTTAATTCTGTAAGGGCAAAATTTGTAGCTGAAAGTACAAAGTTCATCTGGATTTGTCAATTAGAGCAGATGTCCAGGATGAATACTGCATTATTTTAGTCACTAAACAGGAGATTTAGAAAGCATCATGTTCTGAGTTGCACTGGAAAGAGCTATGAGAAATAAATTGATTTTAATGCTGAAGATAATGTAAGTGAGCTCTTCTGTATAATTTATATTATATAATATTATTTTAAAGTTTTAATATTGTTGCTATTCCATTCGCAGCAGTTTTTGTGTGTCATGTTAAATCATGCCAAATTGATATTTTTACAATGATCCATTAGAGGATACAGGGATACTATCTGTTCTATTTTTAAATATTGAACTTGCTAAGGAGTAGCATATTGTGTCAGCAGGTTTTCAGTGCACCATTTTGCCCTATCGAAAAAAGTTTAGGGAAAATCTACAGCAGCTAGGACTAAAGCATCATATTAACTGATCTGAAGTGTTTCTCAGTAGAGATGTTTTAAAAATAATTGGCATATTGGTATCATACTTCTTAGATAAGATTTCTTGTTAAAAAATACAAAATTTATTGCAACAAATCTCAACCCAAACATGGAATTTACTGTAGCAGTTTCTGCTGCTTTTAATTAAAAATGCTTATTCTTTGTATGGCATCATTTTATAAAAATCACTTATTAAACAGAAGTGCAGGACTTTACATACACTGTTTAGGCAGTCAATCCTTGTTTGGTTGAACTTACAAAGAGTTCAAATCTACTGTGGAAAAAAAAGTGTTAGAAAGGCATAAAATTAGTATCACCTTAAAAATAAGTTAAGTTTACATGTTGAAAACATTTAAATTGCTATTTCTTCAAACTACATGTCAGCACAAAAGCTTAGGTTGTTGAATACATTAATACCAGTAAGAGGTTTGCAGATAGGCTAAGCTCACAATAGAACCTAATAGAACAATGTTGTAGGACTGAGACTACAGAGAATCAGATAATGAGATGTACTTCACACTCTTCTAACTATATAATTTTTAGTATTATAAAGAGGGAAAGTATTAATTATTGTTACAACCAGTAACATCGGTGTGACTGAAGACTTGCAACAAATAGACCTGGAGAACAGTACTGCGTTTTCATTTGATCGCATTTCTAAGTAGCCACTTCAGGACTGCTTGTCCTTCTAGGCCTTTGAAAAACAAGTAAGGTTGACTACTGATTTTCTCTTGTGAGTGACTACAAATGCCCAAAGACATTTTTGACAAGGTGGGTAGGATCCGAAATTCATGGGATTCAGGGAATGAGAGGGAAAGGCTTGAGGAAGGAAAAGGAACATTGCTCTCTTATGTATAAGAAAAAGGGATGAGACACAATTAATTTTTTTTTTTTTTTTAAAAAACAGAAGCTTCTGACAACTATATATAATATTTATGTAAACACAGGTAAAAGCCAGAGACCACAGGTTTTTATTTGTTTGTACAGAAGTAGTCACTGGGCTTATGTTACGGTCCCAGAAACAGTTACAAAGGCAAATCTTACTTGTGCAGAGTGGCTCAAGATTTGATGTGGGCAGGAACTCCTTAAGCTGGTTTCAGTGCACAGGCTGACAAATTAAGAAGTAGCTTTAGATTTTAAGTGTTAGCACAAACAGCACTTGAAAAGAAAGCTCTTTATTGTTTGGTTGATTTGTGCTTCTGAACTGATTGTGAACCATTAGTACTTTCTAATGATTACTTATCTACCATTTATTGGAAATACCACAATAAATTTACCTGGTTTTCCTTAGTGTGTACTAATTTAGAAAATCTTAATAAATAATAGTAACTTTTTATTATATGTATTAAGTGCATCAGAAAGCCTAGTCCATGGGACACTGTAGAAATACACTGAAAGGTAACCCCTTCCAAATATTTTAAAATGTGCATAAATAGAACTGACAGATAATCAGAAGGAAGATGGAGACTCAAAGAAATGAAACATGTTACCCAATATTTCAGAACAGGTCAGTGGCAGAGTTGGAGGTAAGACCCACATCACCAGACTGTCTTAACCAAATGACCAGAGTTTACTTTCCTTATAATATCATGAAACTTTAATAAGAAATTCTAAGGAAAACTGGTGATGAAGAGCAGTTTGTTATATTAAATAGGTTTTGTTTCCTTTGGCAAAAAGTCTAATCTTTTGATCAAGAGTCGATTAACTTTACATTGATTACTTTTAACATTACTTTTCTTTCCCTTTTTGGTATTTATAGACAAAAAACCCCCAACTATGTTTCAGCCAATGTATCAAGGGCCTTAACTGTAGTTGCAAAATTCTCAAATTGTGACTTTTTACACATCTATGCTCGGTGTAGCATCTCATTTACTCTTTAATTGGGAAAACTTCTATAACGATACATTTAAATGTAGATAGAAGTTCATTTTTTAGCCAAATTTATTGGCATACAATAGAAATAAATAAAGCATTACAGCTAATTGTCACTCAAGTACCAGAATTTATTTTTACTCTTTTAGGGAGAACAAACTCATAAAAATAGATATGGACTTGGACAAAAGAGAAAGTTTTGGAGTAGGCTTTTAGTAATGTTTTTATGTAATCTAGTAAACTGTATAAACTAATAACTCTTCATTACTTGATAACACTGTGACTAATACGCAGAATAATTTACTGTGTTATTTCTGCATTCTTCAGGTAGTCATTATGTTATCCGCAGTTCATGTGGATGCAAGTGTTGTTTTAGTGTATTTCAGTGAGGAGTGGGTAAGGACAAATGGAAACCCTGTTCTGGGATATAACCACTATTTCTTAGTAGTAAATTCACAGTGCTGTTGCAAGGAAGAAGCTCCTTGTGGTTGCAAGATCCCTATAACAAATAATTTTGAAGGAGAAGACACAGATAAGGTAATAGTTCAAAGTTTTAAGGATCCCTAAAGGGTAAACAGAAAATTACTGTATTCAGAAATTAGAAACACTCTTAAGTAAGAATTCCTTTTCCCAAATTCACATCTGCTTACCTTGCTAAATAACTTATTGCTATTTCTAAGGAGTTAAATTTTCATTGTGATTTTTATCAGGCTTTAATTTTTGGTCCAAATTATGTCAATGAAAACAGCAGCAGATGCAATTCTTGTTGGGTACCAGCATAGAACTTTTATACCTTGAAATGTGTCATCTATCAGTGAATTAAGTACTTAAAAATCTATATACCTTAGATTAGTTTGCAAGATATTTAGGTGACAGAGTTTTGCCTCATTGCTTATAGACACAAAAGCTGTTTTTCAGAATGTGGAACTGTGGAATCATTGCCCTGTTAATAAATTGCAACAGAATAAGCTAAGTACTATAATTATTGCTAAATGGTGAAAAGGAGGAGTCTTTTTTCACAGTTGATGTCCAGCCACTAACTCTTTTATGAAATGATATGGCTGGAGATAATATTTCAGCTGTTTGAAATTGTGAGTCTTATGGAGACTTAATGGCATTTCACAAAATGATACAATTTTTTTAAAGGAAAAGTGTCCTAAGAAGCTCTGTTGAAACAGTTGTTGTGGGTATTTAAGATACATAGAAATCTTTTGTTTATTTATGAGGGTCATCTTATCAGAAATTACTTATATACAACCAGCATACAATACACGTGAAGTGTTTCATCATTTCTCTAGGAGGAGAAAAAAGTTTAGTTCTGATATAGCAACATTTTAGCCAGCAAGTCAGATGTATACTTCAGGTCCAAGAAAAAGGCTTGTATGCTAGTGCTTTTTTCTCCCAGCTGTATCATTTGGCCTAAGAAAAGATTTTCTTATAGAAATTATTTTGGTTTTTTCAAATATCCTCAGATGATCACAACTGTAATGGTACTATGATAAGTAAGTATAAGTAGTATAAGGGAAAAAACCCAAATCCAAGACATCTGTTACTGCCATATCACATTTTACTTCTAATACTTTCAAGATAATGTAAATTACAAAAGCAAGTAAACCCCTAATTTTTAGCAGCCATATCCTTAGTCTTTCAGTGTGGCTAACATTTTCAGTTTGGCACTGGAAGCAGTGGCAGAACACCCAATGGCTTGCTAGTCTGCTGGCCCACCTTGTTGTCTTAAGCATTGTGTATGAAAGATTACAACATTTACTTTGTCTCAGATTGTTTATTTGAGATAGTTCTGCAGAACTAGCTTCAGTTTAAAACCAGTTGAACCAACTTGACATGTAACTAAAGCGGCTGATTTGGATCCTCCATAGTAGAGGGCTAGGTTCTGTGGTGTTCCTGTGCCACAGATTGTTTTGTGCAGCATCTTAGATGATCAACTAATTTGTTTTTAAACTGTGTGGAGTGAAAAGACCTCACTCAGTAAGAGCTATCAAATTGCAGAGTTTTTAATCTGTCTGTTGAAAAATTGAGGTTGAAATGACCGTGCTATAGCTCCCAGCCGAAACTCATCTTCGTATAAGCCAGTGAGCATTTGGAAAGGATGGGAGTGGAAAAGAAGGGGCAGGGTTGAGGGAGGAGAAGCTGGACTTGCTTCATTTTTATCTTGGCTAGAGATATAGTTCTGTATGTTCCATATGTAGAAGGTCAAGGAAGCGGAATTTAGGAAACCTGAACCTCATCTATACTATTAATTATAAAAGCATTTTTTAAATAAACAATAATCATAGAAGTAATTTCAGTATGAGTAAGAGTTTCCCCCCCTCCCCCCCC
>VFFE01007154.1:875041-966521 GCA_008921705.1 Burhinus oedicnemus | reverse complement strand
TACAGGAATAAGTATTATCAAGAGCCTCTCTGCTTACCATTTCTGGTATTCACTATGAACATTAGGCGTTATCACTCTGGAAGCAGACACTGTCTGAAGAATATGCCATTAATTTCAGAGAGTGCAATTAGTTAGAAGAGACTTAACTGAAAAGTAAAATTGGTTCTGTTCTGTCTCAAACCAGGACAGTAAGTTTTCTTCTAAAAGAGGATTTTTTTATCAATAAGGAAGAAATAAATCGTACATAAAATAACCATTTGGTATTCTGATAGCTAGTTTTCACATAAACAGCAAGAAGCTGCTGTAAATTAAATGTTTCCTGCTGATCCACTTCCTTTTAGAACACAGTAGGAGGGGCATTAGTTAACATTAAGGCAAACACAATTATCTGCTGACTACATTGTATTAAAAATAGCTAAGAGCAGTAATTCTTTGGCTTTTTCCATCACCGCAGGTGTATTATAAAATCAGTTCATGTAAACATGTTGGACAGCAGTAAAATACTTCTGAATTATTTCACAGAGTCATAGAATAGTTTGTGTTGGAAGGGACTGTTAAAGGTCACCTAGTCCAACCTCCCCTGCAATGAGCAGGGACATCTCCAACTAGATCAGGTTGCTCAGAGCCCTGTCATGCCAACGTGATCCTTGGCCACAGAAGTAATTTTTAGTTGTGAAGAAACATATTAACCATGTTCAGTATGACCAGTTTAAAATTATCTTATTTTCAGTGGGCACAATGAAAAAGTATTTGTGATAAACATGAAATAAACCCAATTTTTTTACATATGTACATATATGTATATATAAATAATGTATTTTCCTCTTATACTGGTCTTACACCCATGTGTGGAAATACAGAAGATCGCAACGTATGGTCCATTGTCCCCAGTATCCTATTGTCTCCAGGTAGAACTCCCACAGCTACCCGAATACTGTATCTGAGAGAAAGATGAGGAAAAAACAGAAAACAAAAAAATACATAGCCCTTTCCAGAGAGTTCAACCTCAGGAACTTTACTTTCTCATGTGGTGTTTTGTAAATCATTCTTCCAGAGTGTTCTGCCCAAAAAGGTGAAGATGTCTGTTTTGATTTGTGTGTATAAAATGTTTGTCTTATGTATTTGCTTTTAATGATGTTTCTCCTAAGGTCAGTTATACTTTTTACCCAATAATTTCATATTCAGATACAATTATTTGAATGTTATTCACTTAATTCAAATAAGAGGAAATTCTGAGATAAGTTATGTCCTAACCTAAAGCAAAGATAGTTAATCTGTACTCACATCAGTATCAGTGAGAGCTGATTTTTTTTTTTTAGTTCTTCAGTCTATGCTTTAACAATGTGAAACCCATTTATTGTGGTTAAAATCATTGTTTTTCTTATAAATATTTGAAATGGTGAAATAATATTACTTAAAAGAATAAGGTATATGCTAGCTAGATTTTACTTTTTAGTTTTTAGTTATCTCTGAGACAGCAATTATTTTAAAAGATCTGGAACTAATTCTGAGGCATGTTGCAGAGCTGTTGTTTTAACAGCTTGAGTCATATAGAGAGAGAAGGAAGAGATATAAGGAAAAAAGGTACAAAGTACACGTATTTTTGCTGATAACTGATGTCTAGAGGCATTTTTGCATTTTGGAAGTATATTTATTTAAAATTATAAAATGCAATTTTAAAAGCCCTTTGGAATTAATAAAAATTTCTAAAAACAAGTAATGTTGCTGAGAACTCTAAGCATTACATATATGATAAATAATTCCTCCTATGAGAAACTCCATGTATTTTCAATACTAAAATTTGAATCTCTTCTTGTTGGCATACAGAAATTCTAGGTCTGTTAAGGGGTTCAGTACTACTTATTCTGAAGTCACTTGACCCATCTGTAAAAAAGGAAGACAACTCTTGGCCCAGTCTAGTTCTTTTATATATACTATAATAGCCAGAACAACTACTCTGTCCACAAGTCTAGTTAAATAGTTATATTTCATTGTAACTCATTTGAGCAGTGAATATTGATTGCTTTGATGACTCTGACATGGATCAAGTCCAGAGTGTTGCAATTCAAAAGGGCTGCATCCTGTCTGTGTTCTTTTTTGAGTAAGACTTTTTTTTTTTTCTTTTCATCCACTGTATCGAGGAGAGTCAGATGTGGAAACTCATTTTCGCATTGTGTTGATGTTTCTGCTGCGCTTCTCAGACAAGGCAGGATGCACAGATTGGAATGTTAGTGTGTTTGTTTTCTGTAAGCGGGCTGTCGTACCCTTAATGAAGGTCTTGGGTGTACTTCTAAGCCTAGACCTTTAGAAAAGAAGTAGGAGCTACTCCCTTCTGCCTCATTGTCTGCCCAAATATTACACCTGAGATCTGCCTTTCTGTGTCTCAACTGGATTCAATACAAGCTGTCTTGTGAATAGGAAATTAATTTAAAGAGCTGCAGAGAATAATGGTAACTTACGTAGTTTTACTATATGTGGTGGTACATGGAAATTATGAACTGTAAGAGTCAAACGAGGATGACAGTCTCTTAGCAAACTTTTTTGATTGCACAGACCTGCTGTTCCAATGGTAGTTACAAACTTAACAATGAGCAGCACGCACTGGAATTTGAACACAAGTACAACATTTGAAATGGAAAAGATAATGCCTGACTAGGTCCCCACTTCGTATGTGTGCTTCAACCATTTGATTGCCACAGAAATTTGCTGTTAAATGTTGAGAATCTGTAGGGATGTATATTTGGTTGCCTTTTTTATACAATTTATTTCTGATTGCTTTTGAAGAATGAAATTTCCATACCTCATTAAGATACCTCAGCCTATTGAGGCATATTTTAAAATACAGCAGTATAACTCAGTATTTGTTATTATTTGTTATTACGTATACTTCCTTTTATTTGAAAAAGAAATATTTTGGATAATATTCAAGTGGCAAATTAACGTTTTCCAGAAAAATGATGCTTGTTACTTGGAACACTTTTTAGACCTTGTTACGCTCTGTTCTTTTCACAGCCCTTGAAACATTAGTGGTCTGCATTGTCATTGGATATGAGACTACGTTTCTTTTGCTGTCTCCTCCTGGGACCATTATCCCACGGAAGCTCAGGGTTTGTTGTATCTTATGCTAGGCTGTTTGGTTCCCATTATACTATTCATTATAGGAAGGTATTGTAAGAGAAATGCTTTTGACGTACGTAAGCTCTCTCAGCTCTCTTCTGTTTCTTGTCTTTATTTTCTCATCATGGTTCTTTAGGTCAGACACAGTAAGGCTACGTTTGTTATCGACATGTATTAGCATTGAAAAGCATCCTCGTGCGCACTGCTTGTAGAGCCTCTTGGGCATATTTTTGAAGTTTTTTGTTCTACCTGTGTTGTAGGGGCTGTTTATGAGTCAAAGTATACTATGGTGTGAAAGGGATAGGTGCTGCCCCTCCCCCTGCCCCCCCCAAGACATCATGAATTCATGTGCTTTTTTTTTTTCTATAGATGCACATCTACTTAAAAAAGCAACTGGGGGAGGGCTGTATGATATTTAAGTATTCTCCATGATCTGAAAGCTTTGCTGATTCTTTTGACAGGTTGGTTTTGTATTTATGTGCAGAGGGAGATCAGATTGAAATGAATACCACTTATAAGGCAACAGGTCATAATCTTTGCTTTAACAGAAACATTGGTTGTGCTTTAGGCTGCGCTGGCCACCAAACAAATGACAGATGCTCTCTGTTAACCTCTCTCTCCCTTCCCAGAAGAGAAGGGAGAGAGAATAAAGGAACCAATATTGAGCTCCCAGGATGATGATGGCATCACCGACAGGCACTGGGAGAGTCCCAGACTGGACTCAGTAATGGACAGGAACTGGATTCTGGAACACACAGACCACAGATGAACAGACAGAGTCCTCCTCGGATGCCAGCCACTGAAGAAAAGAGGCTGACCCCTTTGATCCCTCAGCTTTTTTATCCTGAGCATGTTGCACGTGGAATGGAATACTCCACTGCTTAGTTCTGGGTCACCTGTCCTGTCTGCTCCTCCCCACAGGTGCAACCCCTCTGCGCTCCTCCGCTTCCGTCCCTCCAGCCTGGTACATGACAAAGTCAGCTGACCCTGGTTGTTACAGGAATAAGTATTATCAAGAGCCTCTCTGCTTACCATTTCTGGTATTCACTATGAACATTAGGCGTTATCACTCTGGAAGCAGACACTGTCTGAAGAATATGCCATTAATTTCAGAGAGTGCAATTAGTTAGAAGAGACTTAACTGAAAAGTAAAATTGGTTCTGTTCTGTCTCAAACCAGGACAGTAAGTTTTCTTCTAAAAGAGGATTTTTTTATCAATAAGGAAGAAATAAATCGTACATAAAATAACCATTTGGTATTCTGATAGCTAGTTTTCACATAAACAGCAAGAAGCTGCTGTAAATTAAATGTTTCCTGCTGATCCACTTCCTTTTAGAACACAGTAGGAGGGGCATTAGTTAACATTAAGGCAAACACAATTATCTGCTGACTACATTGTATTAAAAATAGCTAAGAGCAGTAATTCTTTGGCTTTTTCCATCACCGCAGGTGTATTATAAAATCAGTTCATGTAAACATGTTGGACAGCAGTAAAATACTTCTGAATTATTTCACAGAGTCATAGAATAGTTTGTGTTGGAAGGGACTGTTAAAGGTCACCTAGTCCAACCTCCCCTGCAATGAGCAGGGACATCTCCAACTAGATCAGGTTGCTCAGAGCCCTGTCATGCCAACGTGATCCTTGGCCACAGAAGTAATTTTTAGTTGTGAAGAAACATATTAACCATGTTCAGTATGACCAGTTTAAAATTATCTTATTTTCAGTGGGCACAATGAAAAAGTATTTGTGATAAACATGAAATAAACCCAATTTTTTTACATATGTACATATATGTATATATAAATAATGTATTTTCCTCTTATACTGGTCTTACACCCATGTGTGGAAATACAGAAGATCGCAACGTATGGTCCATTGTCCCCAGTATCCTATTGTCTCCAGGTAGAACTCCCACAGCTACCCGAATACTGTATCTGAGAGAAAGATGAGGAAAAAACAGAAAACAAAAAAATACATAGCCCTTTCCAGAGAGTTCAACCTCAGGAACTTTACTTTCTCATGTGGTGTTTTGTAAATCATTCTTCCAGAGTGTTCTGCCCAAAAAGGTGAAGATGTCTGTTTTGATTTGTGTGTATAAAATGTTTGTCTTATGTATTTGCTTTTAATGATGTTTCTCCTAAGGTCAGTTATACTTTTTACCCAATAATTTCATATTCAGATACAATTATTTGAATGTTATTCACTTAATTCAAATAAGAGGAAATTCTGAGATAAGTTATGTCCTAACCTAAAGCAAAGATAGTTAATCTGTACTCACATCAGTATCAGTGAGAGCTGATTTTTTTTTTTTAGTTCTTCAGTCTATGCTTTAACAATGTGAAACCCATTTATTGTGGTTAAAATCATTGTTTTTCTTATAAATATTTGAAATGGTGAAATAATATTACTTAAAAGAATAAGGTATATGCTAGCTAGATTTTACTTTTTAGTTTTTAGTTATCTCTGAGACAGCAATTATTTTAAAAGATCTGGAACTAATTCTGAGGCATGTTGCAGAGCTGTTGTTTTAACAGCTTGAGTCATATAGAGAGAGAAGGAAGAGATATAAGGAAAAAAGGTACAAAGTACACGTATTTTTGCTGATAACTGATGTCTAGAGGCATTTTTGCATTTTGGAAGTATATTTATTTAAAATTATAAAATGCAATTTTAAAAGCCCTTTGGAATTAATAAAAATTTCTAAAAACAAGTAATGTTGCTGAGAACTCTAAGCATTACATATATGATAAATAATTCCTCCTATGAGAAACTCCATGTATTTTCAATACTAAAATTTGAATCTCTTCTTGTTGGCATACAGAAATTCTAGGTCTGTTAAGGGGTTCAGTACTACTTATTCTGAAGTCACTTGACCCATCTGTAAAAAAGGAAGACAACTCTTGGCCCAGTCTAGTTCTTTTATATATACTATAATAGCCAGAACAACTACTCTGTCCACAAGTCTAGTTAAATAGTTATATTTCATTGTAACTCATTTGAGCAGTGAATATTGATTGCTTTGATGACTCTGACATGGATCAAGTCCAGAGTGTTGCAATTCAAAAGGGCTGCATCCTGTCTGTGTTCTTTTTTGAGTAAGACTTTTTTTTTTTTCTTTTCATCCACTGTATCGAGGAGAGTCAGATGTGGAAACTCATTTTCGCATTGTGTTGATGTTTCTGCTGCGCTTCTCAGACAAGGCAGGATGCACAGATTGGAATGTTAGTGTGTTTGTTTTCTGTAAGCGGGCTGTCGTACCCTTAATGAAGGTCTTGGGTGTACTTCTAAGCCTAGACCTTTAGAAAAGAAGTAGGAGCTACTCCCTTCTGCCTCATTGTCTGCCCAAATATTACACCTGAGATCTGCCTTTCTGTGTCTCAACTGGATTCAATACAAGCTGTCTTGTGAATAGGAAATTAATTTAAAGAGCTGCAGAGAATAATGGTAACTTACGTAGTTTTACTATATGTGGTGGTACATGGAAATTATGAACTGTAAGAGTCAAACGAGGATGACAGTCTCTTAGCAAACTTTTTTGATTGCACAGACCTGCTGTTCCAATGGTAGTTACAAACTTAACAATGAGCAGCACGCACTGGAATTTGAACACAAGTACAACATTTGAAATGGAAAAGATAATGCCTGACTAGGTCCCCACTTCGTATGTGTGCTTCAACCATTTGATTGCCACAGAAATTTGCTGTTAAATGTTGAGAATCTGTAGGGATGTATATTTGGTTGCCTTTTTTATACAATTTATTTCTGATTGCTTTTGAAGAATGAAATTTCCATACCTCATTAAGATACCTCAGCCTATTGAGGCATATTTTAAAATACAGCAGTATAACTCAGTATTTGTTATTATTTGTTATTACGTATACTTCCTTTTATTTGAAAAAGAAATATTTTGGATAATATTCAAGTGGCAAATTAACGTTTTCCAGAAAAATGATGCTTGTTACTTGGAACACTTTTTAGACCTTGTTACGCTCTGTTCTTTTCACAGCCCTTGAAACATTAGTGGTCTGCATTGTCATTGGATATGAGACTACGTTTCTTTTGCTGTCTCCTCCTGGGACCATTATCCCACGGAAGCTCAGGGTTTGTTGTATCTTATGCTAGGCTGTTTGGTTCCCATTATACTATTCATTATAGGAAGGTATTGTAAGAGAAATGCTTTTGACGTACGTAAGCTCTCTCAGCTCTCTTCTGTTTCTTGTCTTTATTTTCTCATCATGGTTCTTTAGGTCAGACACAGTAAGGCTACGTTTGTTATCGACATGTATTAGCATTGAAAAGCATCCTCGTGCGCACTGCTTGTAGAGCCTCTTGGGCATATTTTTGAAGTTTTTTGTTCTACCTGTGTTGTAGGGGCTGTTTATGAGTCAAAGTATACTATGGTGTGAAAGGGATAGGTGCTGCCCCTCCCCCTGCCCCCCCCAAGACATCATGAATTCATGTGCTTTTTTTTTTTCTATAGATGCACATCTACTTAAAAAAGCAACTGGGGGAGGGCTGTATGATATTTAAGTATTCTCCATGATCTGAAAGCTTTGCTGATTCTTTTGACAGGTTGGTTTTGTATTTATGTGCAGAGGGAGATCAGATTGAAATGAATACCACTTATAAGGCAACAGGTCATAATCTTTGCTTTAACAGAAACATTGGTTGTGCTTTAGGCTGCGCTGGCCACCAAACAAATGACAGATGCTCTCTGTTAACCTCTCTCTCCCTTCCCAGAAGAGAAGGGAGAGAGAATAAAGGAACCAATATTGAGCTCCCAGGATGATGATGGCATCACCGACAGGCACTGGGAGAGTCCCAGACTGGACTCAGTAATGGACAGGAACTGGATTCTGGAACACACAGACCACAGATGAACAGACAGAGTCCTCCTCGGATGCCAGCCACTGAAGAAAAGAGGCTGACCCCTTTGATCCCTCAGCTTTTTTATCCTGAGCATGTTGCACGTGGAATGGAATACTCCACTGCTTAGTTCTGGGTCACCTGTCCTGTCTGCTCCTCCCCACAGGTGCAACCCCTCTGCGCTCCTCCGCTTCCGTCCCTCCAGCCTGGTACATGACAAAGTCAGCTGACCCTGGTTGTTACAGGAATAAGTATTATCAAGAGCCTCTCTGCTTACCATTTCTGGTATTCACTATGAACATTAGGCGTTATCACTCTGGAAGCAGACACTGTCTGAAGAATATGCCATTAATTTCAGAGAGTGCAATTAGTTAGAAGAGACTTAACTGAAAAGTAAAATTGGTTCTGTTCTGTCTCAAACCAGGACAGTAAGTTTTCTTCTAAAAGAGGATTTTTTTATCAATAAGGAAGAAATAAATCGTACATAAAATAACCATTTGGTATTCTGATAGCTAGTTTTCACATAAACAGCAAGAAGCTGCTGTAAATTAAATGTTTCCTGCTGATCCACTTCCTTTTAGAACACAGTAGGAGGGGCATTAGTTAACATTAAGGCAAACACAATTATCTGCTGACTACATTGTATTAAAAATAGCTAAGAGCAGTAATTCTTTGGCTTTTTCCATCACCGCAGGTGTATTATAAAATCAGTTCATGTAAACATGTTGGACAGCAGTAAAATACTTCTGAATTATTTCACAGAGTCATAGAATAGTTTGTGTTGGAAGGGACTGTTAAAGGTCACCTAGTCCAACCTCCCCTGCAATGAGCAGGGACATCTCCAACTAGATCAGGTTGCTCAGAGCCCTGTCATGCCAACGTGATCCTTGGCCACAGAAGTAATTTTTAGTTGTGAAGAAACATATTAACCATGTTCAGTATGACCAGTTTAAAATTATCTTATTTTCAGTGGGCACAATGAAAAAGTATTTGTGATAAACATGAAATAAACCCAATTTTTTTACATATGTACATATATGTATATATAAATAATGTATTTTCCTCTTATACTGGTCTTACACCCATGTGTGGAAATACAGAAGATCGCAACGTATGGTCCATTGTCCCCAGTATCCTATTGTCTCCAGGTAGAACTCCCACAGCTACCCGAATACTGTATCTGAGAGAAAGATGAGGAAAAAACAGAAAACAAAAAAATACATAGCCCTTTCCAGAGAGTTCAACCTCAGGAACTTTACTTTCTCATGTGGTGTTTTGTAAATCATTCTTCCAGAGTGTTCTGCCCAAAAAGGTGAAGATGTCTGTTTTGATTTGTGTGTATAAAATGTTTGTCTTATGTATTTGCTTTTAATGATGTTTCTCCTAAGGTCAGTTATACTTTTTACCCAATAATTTCATATTCAGATACAATTATTTGAATGTTATTCACTTAATTCAAATAAGAGGAAATTCTGAGATAAGTTATGTCCTAACCTAAAGCAAAGATAGTTAATCTGTACTCACATCAGTATCAGTGAGAGCTGATTTTTTTTTTTTAGTTCTTCAGTCTATGCTTTAACAATGTGAAACCCATTTATTGTGGTTAAAATCATTGTTTTTCTTATAAATATTTGAAATGGTGAAATAATATTACTTAAAAGAATAAGGTATATGCTAGCTAGATTTTACTTTTTAGTTTTTAGTTATCTCTGAGACAGCAATTATTTTAAAAGATCTGGAACTAATTCTGAGGCATGTTGCAGAGCTGTTGTTTTAACAGCTTGAGTCATATAGAGAGAGAAGGAAGAGATATAAGGAAAAAAGGTACAAAGTACACGTATTTTTGCTGATAACTGATGTCTAGAGGCATTTTTGCATTTTGGAAGTATATTTATTTAAAATTATAAAATGCAATTTTAAAAGCCCTTTGGAATTAATAAAAATTTCTAAAAACAAGTAATGTTGCTGAGAACTCTAAGCATTACATATATGATAAATAATTCCTCCTATGAGAAACTCCATGTATTTTCAATACTAAAATTTGAATCTCTTCTTGTTGGCATACAGAAATTCTAGGTCTGTTAAGGGGTTCAGTACTACTTATTCTGAAGTCACTTGACCCATCTGTAAAAAAGGAAGACAACTCTTGGCCCAGTCTAGTTCTTTTATATATACTATAATAGCCAGAACAACTACTCTGTCCACAAGTCTAGTTAAATAGTTATATTTCATTGTAACTCATTTGAGCAGTGAATATTGATTGCTTTGATGACTCTGACATGGATCAAGTCCAGAGTGTTGCAATTCAAAAGGGCTGCATCCTGTCTGTGTTCTTTTTTGAGTAAGACTTTTTTTTTTTTCTTTTCATCCACTGTATCGAGGAGAGTCAGATGTGGAAACTCATTTTCGCATTGTGTTGATGTTTCTGCTGCGCTTCTCAGACAAGGCAGGATGCACAGATTGGAATGTTAGTGTGTTTGTTTTCTGTAAGCGGGCTGTCGTACCCTTAATGAAGGTCTTGGGTGTACTTCTAAGCCTAGACCTTTAGAAAAGAAGTAGGAGCTACTCCCTTCTGCCTCATTGTCTGCCCAAATATTACACCTGAGATCTGCCTTTCTGTGTCTCAACTGGATTCAATACAAGCTGTCTTGTGAATAGGAAATTAATTTAAAGAGCTGCAGAGAATAATGGTAACTTACGTAGTTTTACTATATGTGGTGGTACATGGAAATTATGAACTGTAAGAGTCAAACGAGGATGACAGTCTCTTAGCAAACTTTTTTGATTGCACAGACCTGCTGTTCCAATGGTAGTTACAAACTTAACAATGAGCAGCACGCACTGGAATTTGAACACAAGTACAACATTTGAAATGGAAAAGATAATGCCTGACTAGGTCCCCACTTCGTATGTGTGCTTCAACCATTTGATTGCCACAGAAATTTGCTGTTAAATGTTGAGAATCTGTAGGGATGTATATTTGGTTGCCTTTTTTATACAATTTATTTCTGATTGCTTTTGAAGAATGAAATTTCCATACCTCATTAAGATACCTCAGCCTATTGAGGCATATTTTAAAATACAGCAGTATAACTCAGTATTTGTTATTATTTGTTATTACGTATACTTCCTTTTATTTGAAAAAGAAATATTTTGGATAATATTCAAGTGGCAAATTAACGTTTTCCAGAAAAATGATGCTTGTTACTTGGAACACTTTTTAGACCTTGTTACGCTCTGTTCTTTTCACAGCCCTTGAAACATTAGTGGTCTGCATTGTCATTGGATATGAGACTACGTTTCTTTTGCTGTCTCCTCCTGGGACCATTATCCCACGGAAGCTCAGGGTTTGTTGTATCTTATGCTAGGCTGTTTGGTTCCCATTATACTATTCATTATAGGAAGGTATTGTAAGAGAAATGCTTTTGACGTACGTAAGCTCTCTCAGCTCTCTTCTGTTTCTTGTCTTTATTTTCTCATCATGGTTCTTTAGGTCAGACACAGTAAGGCTACGTTTGTTATCGACATGTATTAGCATTGAAAAGCATCCTCGTGCGCACTGCTTGTAGAGCCTCTTGGGCATATTTTTGAAGTTTTTTGTTCTACCTGTGTTGTAGGGGCTGTTTATGAGTCAAAGTATACTATGGTGTGAAAGGGATAGGTGCTGCCCCTCCCCCTGCCCCCCCCAAGACATCATGAATTCATGTGCTTTTTTTTTTTCTATAGATGCACATCTACTTAAAAAAGCAACTGGGGGAGGGCTGTATGATATTTAAGTATTCTCCATGATCTGAAAGCTTTGCTGATTCTTTTGACAGGTTGGTTTTGTATTTATGTGCAGAGGGAGATCAGATTGAAATGAATACCACTTATAAGGCAACAGGTCATAATCTTTGCTTTAACAGAAACATTGGTTGTGCTTTAGGCTGCGCTGGCCACCAAACAAATGACAGATGCTCTCTGTTAACCTCTCTCTCCCTTCCCAGAAGAGAAGGGAGAGAGAATAAAGGAACCAATATTGAGCTCCCAGGATGATGATGGCATCACCGACAGGCACTGGGAGAGTCCCAGACTGGACTCAGTAATGGACAGGAACTGGATTCTGGAACACACAGACCACAGATGAACAGACAGAGTCCTCCTCGGATGCCAGCCACTGAAGAAAAGAGGCTGACCCCTTTGATCCCTCAGCTTTTTTATCCTGAGCATGTTGCACGTGGAATGGAATACTCCACTGCTTAGTTCTGGGTCACCTGTCCTGTCTGCTCCTCCCCACAGGTGCAACCCCTCTGCGCTCCTCCGCTTCCGTCCCTCCAGCCTGGTACATGACAAAGTCAGCTGACCCTGGTTGTTACAGGAATAAGTATTATCAAGAGCCTCTCTGCTTACCATTTCTGGTATTCACTATGAACATTAGGCGTTATCACTCTGGAAGCAGACACTGTCTGAAGAATATGCCATTAATTTCAGAGAGTGCAATTAGTTAGAAGAGACTTAACTGAAAAGTAAAATTGGTTCTGTTCTGTCTCAAACCAGGACAGTAAGTTTTCTTCTAAAAGAGGATTTTTTTATCAATAAGGAAGAAATAAATCGTACATAAAATAACCATTTGGTATTCTGATAGCTAGTTTTCACATAAACAGCAAGAAGCTGCTGTAAATTAAATGTTTCCTGCTGATCCACTTCCTTTTAGAACACAGTAGGAGGGGCATTAGTTAACATTAAGGCAAACACAATTATCTGCTGACTACATTGTATTAAAAATAGCTAAGAGCAGTAATTCTTTGGCTTTTTCCATCACCGCAGGTGTATTATAAAATCAGTTCATGTAAACATGTTGGACAGCAGTAAAATACTTCTGAATTATTTCACAGAGTCATAGAATAGTTTGTGTTGGAAGGGACTGTTAAAGGTCACCTAGTCCAACCTCCCCTGCAATGAGCAGGGACATCTCCAACTAGATCAGGTTGCTCAGAGCCCTGTCATGCCAACGTGATCCTTGGCCACAGAAGTAATTTTTAGTTGTGAAGAAACATATTAACCATGTTCAGTATGACCAGTTTAAAATTATCTTATTTTCAGTGGGCACAATGAAAAAGTATTTGTGATAAACATGAAATAAACCCAATTTTTTTACATATGTACATATATGTATATATAAATAATGTATTTTCCTCTTATACTGGTCTTACACCCATGTGTGGAAATACAGAAGATCGCAACGTATGGTCCATTGTCCCCAGTATCCTATTGTCTCCAGGTAGAACTCCCACAGCTACCCGAATACTGTATCTGAGAGAAAGATGAGGAAAAAACAGAAAACAAAAAAATACATAGCCCTTTCCAGAGAGTTCAACCTCAGGAACTTTACTTTCTCATGTGGTGTTTTGTAAATCATTCTTCCAGAGTGTTCTGCCCAAAAAGGTGAAGATGTCTGTTTTGATTTGTGTGTATAAAATGTTTGTCTTATGTATTTGCTTTTAATGATGTTTCTCCTAAGGTCAGTTATACTTTTTACCCAATAATTTCATATTCAGATACAATTATTTGAATGTTATTCACTTAATTCAAATAAGAGGAAATTCTGAGATAAGTTATGTCCTAACCTAAAGCAAAGATAGTTAATCTGTACTCACATCAGTATCAGTGAGAGCTGATTTTTTTTTTTTAGTTCTTCAGTCTATGCTTTAACAATGTGAAACCCATTTATTGTGGTTAAAATCATTGTTTTTCTTATAAATATTTGAAATGGTGAAATAATATTACTTAAAAGAATAAGGTATATGCTAGCTAGATTTTACTTTTTAGTTTTTAGTTATCTCTGAGACAGCAATTATTTTAAAAGATCTGGAACTAATTCTGAGGCATGTTGCAGAGCTGTTGTTTTAACAGCTTGAGTCATATAGAGAGAGAAGGAAGAGATATAAGGAAAAAAGGTACAAAGTACACGTATTTTTGCTGATAACTGATGTCTAGAGGCATTTTTGCATTTTGGAAGTATATTTATTTAAAATTATAAAATGCAATTTTAAAAGCCCTTTGGAATTAATAAAAATTTCTAAAAACAAGTAATGTTGCTGAGAACTCTAAGCATTACATATATGATAAATAATTCCTCCTATGAGAAACTCCATGTATTTTCAATACTAAAATTTGAATCTCTTCTTGTTGGCATACAGAAATTCTAGGTCTGTTAAGGGGTTCAGTACTACTTATTCTGAAGTCACTTGACCCATCTGTAAAAAAGGAAGACAACTCTTGGCCCAGTCTAGTTCTTTTATATATACTATAATAGCCAGAACAACTACTCTGTCCACAAGTCTAGTTAAATAGTTATATTTCATTGTAACTCATTTGAGCAGTGAATATTGATTGCTTTGATGACTCTGACATGGATCAAGTCCAGAGTGTTGCAATTCAAAAGGGCTGCATCCTGTCTGTGTTCTTTTTTGAGTAAGACTTTTTTTTTTTTCTTTTCATCCACTGTATCGAGGAGAGTCAGATGTGGAAACTCATTTTCGCATTGTGTTGATGTTTCTGCTGCGCTTCTCAGACAAGGCAGGATGCACAGATTGGAATGTTAGTGTGTTTGTTTTCTGTAAGCGGGCTGTCGTACCCTTAATGAAGGTCTTGGGTGTACTTCTAAGCCTAGACCTTTAGAAAAGAAGTAGGAGCTACTCCCTTCTGCCTCATTGTCTGCCCAAATATTACACCTGAGATCTGCCTTTCTGTGTCTCAACTGGATTCAATACAAGCTGTCTTGTGAATAGGAAATTAATTTAAAGAGCTGCAGAGAATAATGGTAACTTACGTAGTTTTACTATATGTGGTGGTACATGGAAATTATGAACTGTAAGAGTCAAACGAGGATGACAGTCTCTTAGCAAACTTTTTTGATTGCACAGACCTGCTGTTCCAATGGTAGTTACAAACTTAACAATGAGCAGCACGCACTGGAATTTGAACACAAGTACAACATTTGAAATGGAAAAGATAATGCCTGACTAGGTCCCCACTTCGTATGTGTGCTTCAACCATTTGATTGCCACAGAAATTTGCTGTTAAATGTTGAGAATCTGTAGGGATGTATATTTGGTTGCCTTTTTTATACAATTTATTTCTGATTGCTTTTGAAGAATGAAATTTCCATACCTCATTAAGATACCTCAGCCTATTGAGGCATATTTTAAAATACAGCAGTATAACTCAGTATTTGTTATTATTTGTTATTACGTATACTTCCTTTTATTTGAAAAAGAAATATTTTGGATAATATTCAAGTGGCAAATTAACGTTTTCCAGAAAAATGATGCTTGTTACTTGGAACACTTTTTAGACCTTGTTACGCTCTGTTCTTTTCACAGCCCTTGAAACATTAGTGGTCTGCATTGTCATTGGATATGAGACTACGTTTCTTTTGCTGTCTCCTCCTGGGACCATTATCCCACGGAAGCTCAGGGTTTGTTGTATCTTATGCTAGGCTGTTTGGTTCCCATTATACTATTCATTATAGGAAGGTATTGTAAGAGAAATGCTTTTGACGTACGTAAGCTCTCTCAGCTCTCTTCTGTTTCTTGTCTTTATTTTCTCATCATGGTTCTTTAGGTCAGACACAGTAAGGCTACGTTTGTTATCGACATGTATTAGCATTGAAAAGCATCCTCGTGCGCACTGCTTGTAGAGCCTCTTGGGCATATTTTTGAAGTTTTTTGTTCTACCTGTGTTGTAGGGGCTGTTTATGAGTCAAAGTATACTATGGTGTGAAAGGGATAGGTGCTGCCCCTCCCCCTGCCCCCCCCAAGACATCATGAATTCATGTGCTTTTTTTTTTTCTATAGATGCACATCTACTTAAAAAAGCAACTGGGGGAGGGCTGTATGATATTTAAGTATTCTCCATGATCTGAAAGCTTTGCTGATTCTTTTGACAGGTTGGTTTTGTATTTATGTGCAGAGGGAGATCAGATTGAAATGAATACCACTTATAAGGCAACAGGTCATAATCTTTGCTTTAACAGAAACATTGGTTGTGCTTTAGGCTGCGCTGGCCACCAAACAAATGACAGATGCTCTCTGTTAACCTCTCTCTCCCTTCCCAGAAGAGAAGGGAGAGAGAATAAAGGAACCAATATTGAGCTCCCAGGATGATGATGGCATCACCGACAGGCACTGGGAGAGTCCCAGACTGGACTCAGTAATGGACAGGAACTGGATTCTGGAACACACAGACCACAGATGAACAGACAGAGTCCTCCTCGGATGCCAGCCACTGAAGAAAAGAGGCTGACCCCTTTGATCCCTCAGCTTTTTTATCCTGAGCATGTTGCACGTGGAATGGAATACTCCACTGCTTAGTTCTGGGTCACCTGTCCTGTCTGCTCCTCCCCACAGGTGCAACCCCTCTGCGCTCCTCCGCTTCCGTCCCTCCAGCCTGGTACATGACAAAGTCAGCTGACCCTGGTTGTTACAGGAATAAGTATTATCAAGAGCCTCTCTGCTTACCATTTCTGGTATTCACTATGAACATTAGGCGTTATCACTCTGGAAGCAGACACTGTCTGAAGAATATGCCATTAATTTCAGAGAGTGCAGTTAGTTAGAAGAGACTTAACTGAAAAGTAAAATTACTGAAAAGAAAATTGGTTCTGTTCTGTCTCAAACCAGGACAGACTTGTGCATTGTCTATGAGTGCAGTGTGCTTTGAGGACATCTGTATTGGCCTAAGGCATTTCTTCCACTGAAATTTATTATAAATCTTTTCTAGAATGCGCAAAACCAAAATTTCTCTTTTGAGGTATCAAATAGCACATATTTGACTAAGTTGAATGCAATAAGTATATTTTCACATAGTTGAAGTCGGTTATCCTGAAGGCATTTGACCTAAGTCATCATCCAGCATATGGGGATGGAACTGAGAAAAGAAAGTCCTGAAGTGATTGTCTTTTGGCTTTACCTACTCATACGTTAGGTACAGAGTTTATGTTAGGATTCTGAATTTGTGGCAGAGGAAAACTGTAAGAGTGATTGAGTTGTAATAAACTAAAATGATGGTAGTGGTGTATCCTGTGTTAGTAAGGAAGACATTTTTTTTGTTCCTTCATTATTTCTCAGTATAAATAAACTGTCTCCAGATGTTAAAAGCAAAATGGGATAAAATACTAACTTTGTTCTTTACTACTTACATTATCTTCTGTGAAAAATTTGGTTTCTTCCAGTGGTTCCCGAAAGGCCTTCTAACAATTACAAAATTTTCACTGTTAATCTTTGTCTTTTGGAGGATTTTGCTATGGTGTTACATTCTTTAGAGCATAATCTCCTGATTATTTTATCTCTCAAATTTTTAAAGCAATTCTGGAAAGAATAATTGCACTGTAATTTGTTATTCAAAGATTCATATACCAGACTTCGATCATATTTCTTGAAAGTGAGCATGTATATGCAAAAACTTAGGGATAAATTATCTAAAATTTGTTTAGAAAATTGACCTCTTTCCACAAACCCTTTTAAAGAAAATAGGAGGAGCAGCAGTACCAGAAAGGACTGTGCTTTTATATTTAGTACCTCGTTGGCTATAGTCAAATAATCTTCAAATGAAAAATGATCTACGTAATTATCACTATAGTTTAGTGACCTTCATAAGGCACAGAATGCTGTTCAGTGTCATGAGTGTGCTGCATTCACATGGTGTTACCTCTCTTATTGCTATGCAGTTTTCAATTTCCAGGAGTATTTTATTCCAATGTATTCTTGCTGCAGTTCTTCAATATCTGATTTTATAACTACAAATGCTTTAAAAGGCTTTTATATTTCAGGGCATATCCGATATGCAGGAAGATCTGGGCAAAAACTTTGTGCTTTTGTACCACTGCATTGTTTTGCCTTTGCTAGTGGCAAAATTACTCCGTCATGATAGGATTATCACAGAATGGTTGAGGTTGCAAGGGACCTCTGGAGTTCATCTTGTCCAACTCCCCTGATCAAGCAGAGCTACCTAGAGCTAGTTGCCCAGGACCACATCCAGGCAGCTTTTGAATAGCTCCAAGCGTGGAGACTTCACAACCTCCCTGGGCAACCTGTGGTGGTGTTCAGAGGGAGCCTCCTGTGTTTCAGCTTGTGCCCATTGCCTCTTGTCCTGTCACTGGGCACCACTGGAAAGAGCCTGTCTCTGTTGTCTTTGCACCTTCCCTTCAGGTATTTATATACATTGATAAGATCCCCCTGAGCCTTCTCTTCTCTAGGCTGAACAGTCCCAGCTGTCTCAGCTTTTCCATATAGGAGACATACTCCTGTCCCTTAACCATCTTTGTGGCCCTTCATTGGACTCTCTCCAGTATGTCCGTGTCTCTTTTGTACTGGGGAGCCCAGAACTGGACACAGCACTCCAGGTGTGGCCTCATCAGTGCTGAGTAGAGGGGAAGGATCACTTCCCTGGCCTGCTGGCAATGTGTTGCCTAATGCAGCCCAGGATACTGTTCGCCTTCATGGCCACAAGGGCACATTGCTGGCTCATTATCACTAATGGGAGAACATTTGAAGTTGGAGATGCACTGAATACTGCCTTCTACCACAGTTCTCTTCAGAAGCATATGCTATATAAGCAGCTGCTTTTTTTACTCTGTTTTCTCGGTACCATCTTCAGAACCATGGTACCTCAGCTTTAAAGAGTGCTCTGGAACCTGGTAATGGGAAAAGTACTGTAGAGCCACACAGTCATACGAGATATAATTAACCATGTTTTGAAAATCTGTTATTTTGCACAGTGTAGTATAACATTGTGGTCCTTTATGGGATACATAAGGCTTCACGGGGTTCTTGGTAACTGTTGGGGGCGGGAGGGGTTGCATATAATTTTTCGTATGCTAAGATGGTACCAAAATAATGACAGAATATAAGAAATGTTGCTTTATTAGGTTTATTTTTTCATAGAATCATAGAATGGTTTGGGTTGGAAGAAACCTTTAAATATCATCTAGTCCAACTCCCATCATGGGCCTGGGCATCTTTCACTAGATCAGGTTGTTCAAAGCCAGATCCTTTGCATTTGCTTTATAACATATCTTGGGATTCAGCCATCAAAGAATCAGGCAACCTGTATCACTACTGCTATCACTACTCCCCTGCTGAAGTACTCACATATTGTCCACTTTCTCACATACTTACTGATTCTTAATGAAGTAGTTTGAACTATTCAAAGGAATAATTATTTTAACTGAGCATTACATGACATGATGCAATTGCTAACAAGTTTGCTATGTGTTCAAGTTTAAGCTTGAAAAATGAAGTTGTATTTATTTTTTTCACAGAATATTTTTATTGAGATTTTACAAAATTTTGGATAATTGAAATATGACTGTTTAGATAACTGTTAAAAACAGACAGGCTTCTCTGATTCTAAACATATCTTCAATTCTCAGTGCATTCTAGCAAAATGCTGGATCTTTTTATGTTTGGAACTGATTTACACAAATCTTTCAGCAGTTAGAAACTGCATTTCAACTGTATAATCTTGACCACATTCCTTTTTTCAATATTAAACAATAATGGGGTTTCATTGTCCTTTGATCCTCATATAGAATCCCTTTTGGTTAACACTAGGTTTAAATTCAGCTTCGCAAACTCCAAGTTGTCTCTAAGAGTTTTTTCACTTGAAAAACAGTATGTTTGTCCAGAGGAGTATTAGCTGCTACACAGCTTTTAGATACATTAGAGAACATCGAAAGTATGTTCATTTTACTGTCCTACAACTAAAATTATACTTGAAAAAGAAAAACCTACAAAAAATAATAAAGATCAAAGCACATCTCTTTACTCCCACCCCAGGAGTAGGGAAGGAAAAGAGAAACAGAACAAAGTGGATAAAAATGGAATTAAGAAAGAGGCAGAAAGAGACAGATAAAATATTCATATTAAATATGAAGGCTTTCACTTTGCTATTCTACAGGATAAATGGTCATCATCCTCACATGAATTTTGCAATGAAAAGCCTTTTAAAATTACTTTATGCTATTTTTACAATAATTAAAAAGAATTCTTCTTAAAAATAAAAATATTGCTGAAATGATTCTCAAAACATTTATAATTCTGGCAACTGTTGTTACTGACTTCTTTTTTTAAGTTTCAGATAATTACATATTAATGTTAAGAAGTATTTTAAGTAATACATCGCCTCATCTAGGTCAGTTGTCTTATAGTAGGTTTTATGGCCTCCAGCAAACATAAGTTATCTTTGAAAATACTTCTTTGCTACATCTTGCTTGTGAATGAAAGACAAAAGAGCAAAACAGTAACATATAATGTGAAACTATAAAATCTATACATTCTTTACAGTAAAAAAATTCCATATTTGTAAAGCATCTAGCTCTGTTCCCATCTTTTAAAAGGATTCAAGAATGACTACAGTTATGACAGTCCGGCAAACTTCTCTTCAGTATTAGAAAAACTGACAAAGTATAATTAAGGACAAAGTAATGAAACACTTGGATAAATATATGCTGATAAGATCAAACCTACCTGGTTGCCACAAGAGTAAATCATGCATTCTTGACCTGCTAAATTTTTTGAGTCAACAGTACAGTTTATAAAGCTTGTCTTGAGGAATTAATTTACTTTGATTTTTCAAAAGGATTTCTGATAAAATCTCTCACAAGAAACTAGTAAGAAAAATAAAGTAGCCATGAGGTAAGGCCAAAATTCTGAGAAGGATTATAAGTGAGTAAGCCAAAATAAACAAGGTTTTAATAAATAGCTTTTTCACAGACTAGGGAGGAATTCTTAGCAGGTGATACGAAACGCTAAAGGAAAAAATAAGGTTTTATGGTTTTACCCAATAGCTAACGGTTTACCCTGTTCTAGTAATTATGCTACCTAGACTGGTGATTTCCAGGAGATCTGTCATGATTGCCTTTTCATCACAGTTCAGTGTGATAGGATCACGGATGTGTTTTAGGTACCATTTGATTTTAACCACACTGTTCTAATGTTGTAGCTTTAAAGCATCAAATTGACGTTGCTGTCGTCTGGTCCTTCTGACTTTGGTGCTCTGTTTTTGTCAGCGTCACTTGATGCAGCTCAAGTATTTGTGTGGGTGTTTAGTAAATTAGATCAGAAAACCAATCTTGGTCAAAATTAATCCCATATCCCCTCCAGCAAAGAGCTAGTGTTTTGCCAGGTTACTTTGCTGATCCAGTTCACCATGTAGCCACATAAATACATCTGATGACATATAAGAGGGAATAGAGCAAGGGCAGGAATAATGGCTGCAAGGGATTCCTTCTTTTGATGACAGTTCCTGTTTGTGCTTGCTTCCTGTTATTTTTGAAGCTGTGGCTAACTCTGAATGGAACAGGTAGTGAAATCAATTGTATCCAGTTCAAACTTGAACTCTAGTAATTGCTAGCACAGATGTAAATGCAAATGGTGAGAGATTTGTGATAAATGCAATGATGAGAGATGTTCTGTAAGTGCCGTAATAAAGTAATATATGCTTTTGGTGAAAATCAATGTGTAGCTCAGGCAGTTATACTGGGATCCATTTCACTTTACCTAAGCTTAACAAAGTCAAATTGGCACTCATTAAAAAAAAATAATTAAAAATTATTTTAGCTAGCAGAATTTTGCCTGCATTATGATTAGAAATACTGAAAAATTTAACGAAACTTTACAGAATACTTGAAAGTTTACAAAATAAAATATAAGCATGCATCATGATGTACTTTATTAAACATGCATATTAATATAATATTTCACATCTATTTAAAAAAATCCATCTTCAGTCTTTTTTTCAACTGGTTAGAATTAATAGAGACAGGCAAAGCTGATTAGTTAGGTTAAATGCTAGTCTGAGAGTTGTCTGTCACACAGAGGCCTCAACAAAGCGGTAAATCTTTCACCATTCAAATCAGTAAGTGACTAAATAGCTTAACTAACTTATTTATATTTTTGCCAAAAGAAATGTAGAGGTGAGGAAGATGTAACAGAAAATTTCCTGATTCTTTGGTATCTTGATTACACCTCGATATTTTGACCAAAGATAGTAATGGATATTGGCGAGAAGTAATCTGAGTTTTTCACTATTCAGGTACTCGTAGCAGGTGATGGACAGCAAAAGCATTATGAGCAGTATGGGTGTAGTACCCTTTCTGGCTACCTTGCAAGAAGATATACAGCACATCATCTTGTTTCAACAGGCCTTCGGTGTTGGACAAAAGTAGCACGCGTAGTATTTTAGCATGCATGGAAGCAGTCTAGGTTACAGTTAATAGATTGATTGTGGCTGGAAAGGGCACAGTTTCTTCGGAGCAGTGGATTTATAAAGTCTTTAGCTACATCTACAATCTGTGAATCTTCTACTTAAATTTAGTAAAACTTGAGTTTGTGAACTTTTTGAGGATAAGGTAGGAGTGTTTTTTGTTGATTGAAGATCAGAGAGGTGCCAGTCGCTCAGAACACAGTATGCTCCCCAGGCAACCTGTGCCACCATTTATTCAGGCTGATCTTTAGGGAAACAGTTTTCTTCAGGTTGCATGTTGCAAATAGTCATTGAGAATGCAAGGAAGGAAGCTGCACTCTCTCCTTAAACATGTTTTGTTTAATACTCTTATTAATGATCTGAAAGGGGAGGGTGTTATAAAGAAGATAGCAAGTTTCACAGATGATGCTAAATTAGGCAGTGTTGCAAATATTAGTGAAAACAGAGATAATACAGAAGAGTGAAAGGAGGCTACATATACGGGAAAGAAATAAGTAAAACAAGGAAAGTTTTGCTTAGAAAATTCAAAGCTAGTTACATAGAGAAAAACTATGAAAAAGTTCAGTATTAGAAACGTGGAAAGTGGTAACACAAAAGAAGCTACAGGGACAATAATTGAACTGCAAATTGGATGTGAACGTGAACTGGACATGGAAGAAAACAAGCAATTTGATTTGGGAGGTAAACTCCCTTCTCCAGCTCTCTAATCTGCAGCGCACATAAATAAACTGTATCATCTTTCAGGATAGTGCATCTTATTCTCTCAAGTTTACCTCACTAATTTTGTGAGCTCTTTGCAAAAGAGGATGCATTGCCACAACGCAGCATTTTTATCATGCGCAAAGTTAATGCATGATGTGAACTACATTACTATAAGCAGAGAAACGATAATCCCTCACTGGATATTTGAGGCCAGAGGTAGATGCAGTACAGCTGTTAATGGCAGAGGGGGAGGCTGCATCCCATTTTCATTGTTTCAGGTCATTCCCTGCAGACTGGGTCATACGGTGAGGCATGCCGCCAACCTAAGAGCTGCAAAGCATATTTTTCGCACTCGTATTTTCAGGTGCTGCACAGCACTGCAGTTTCTCTCCAGCACTGGAGGAGCTAGAAAAGAAGCTGCAGTGCTCTGCTTAGGTCAAGACTGAATAAGTGAGTTGCTGGTGCAGTGGTGAATGAGAGAGGAGGTGGAACACTGTAATAATACTTTCAGTACTTAATACCATCATTAGCTATAAGCATCTCAGAGCTTTCTTTTCTCTGCAAGGAAGAGTTGAAATGAAAAAACTTTTTGATACTCGAAGGGTTGGTTTGTGGAAGAGAGTAAAAGAACTAGGCATATTTCATGAATATGGTTGTGTCTACATTGCACCTTAGGGGCTGGACCACGGAGTTTACTAAAGCTGCTGTGCCCCTTGATGTGTCTCTGTGCTTTGTATGGTCAAATATAGGACACCTGTAGCGTACCCTACAGGCTTAGAAGGGCTTCTGGAGCTCAAATAACCTACAAATCCATCTGCTTTTATATTTCACAACATAGGGACCCTCCTAGGAAGATTCACATAGCTGACTTGTCATTGGCCATGTTATGTCACTGCAAGGCAGCTGATACTTGGCCAATGTATAATTGAGACAGAAGCATACTCAAGCTTGCTAGGACTTGATCTAAATTTTCAGTCTGCAGCATATCCCAAATCTATCTCCCTTAAAGTTCACAATAAACTTACCATTCCTATCCAAACAGTGTGGGCCTGAGACAACTGTGGGCCTTAAAAAATGGGCTTTAAACATACACTCCACAGAACCCAAGATGAAGGCTATATAACATGTCTAACAGATAACTGAAGAGAACTTCATAAGCATTCTCTAACAAAATATATACAAAAATTTATAACAAAATATAAAATGGAAATTAGCATATGAAAAAGTACCTCTACGGTTTAACATGAGTAATAGGAAATGAGAAGACAGTATTAGGATGTTAGTATATGCTAACTCTTAAGAGACGTTGGATATATACCCTGCATGCCAAAGCATGCTGAACATACTGGAAATCTCCATTGCTATTGTCACTAGAATATTTTGCAATTGCATGTAATTTTGTTGGGCACATATACCCAAACATAGAAAGTTTGCACAGCTGTCATCTTCCAAGGGCCCTACCAGGTTTGAACAGCTTTATTTTATGCCATGATTGCATTCATCCTTTCTGGCTGCAGGTATCTTAGGAAATGGTTGTTTTCAGTCTGTCTCCTTAGGCACTGTGTGTCCTTCATACCTTCCTCAGAATTGCACTTGACGTTTCAATATCCAAAACTTAGTATATGTGATATGTCATGTTGATTTCCACGCGAGCTGGGCATCAGGAAGAGTTTACTGTTCCTGCCCCAAAGAAACAAAGTATTTCAAAGGACTGATTTTGAAATTTTGAAACCAGAAGACATGAGACAGAACAAATAATTTAATAAACAATGCAATATAAATATTTTGTAGAAGAAATACATACGCAGTGCACTATTGATAAGCTTGGCAGACAGACAGCAACCCTATCATAAAAAAAAGTTCTAAAAGAGTAGAAAAATGTTAACAGTTGGCCAGCTGTTAGGGAAAAACGTTATCCAAGTTCTAAACACTAAGCTGTAAAGAAGCAAGGATCTTAATGTATCTGCAGCTGGGAAGCTGAGCATGAACATGAAATTAGTGCCAGTGAAACGTTCTCTCAGGGCAGGGCCTAGTTTTATCATCTAAGCACTAACCTGAAGCAGTGTTAGTACAAGTGTGGCAAGTGGAGCTACCTCTTTTTGTCAGCCTTTCTCCAGGTAGACTGAGTCAAACCTTAGACTAATTCAGTTACTCTGAGATTAATTCTAGCAGAAGTGGAAAGTACAGTGCTACTGGTCTCTGACTATTTCCATTGGCACTTCCTTAGACATTTCTTTTGTCCTACCTAGATTAAAAGCCTTAATTTATACAGCATGGTCTCTAATGTCAAAATTTATCTTCCTATAAAGCACAAATGCCTACTAATGCTTATACTAATGCCTAACTGCCTACAATGCTAGCATTATTACATTCCCCCCAGTCTTCTTTTCTATATTTGTTCTTTGGAGTAGGAGTTGTCTTTGTTCTCTTTTTTGGTACAGCTCCTAGCACAATGGGGCCCTGATCTGAGACTGATTTTCTTAAGTAAAAAAGTTCTAGAGGAGATGTATTGGGAGTAAAAGTTTCAAAATAGATCTGTGCCATCTGAGCTTCTGTGCTGCACTGCATGACTTCCATTTTAAAGACAGGGTCAGATTTGGGAGTAAAATAGTTGGAAGGATAAAGGGGGGGGGGGCTATGTGAGACTTCTGCCAAAAATAAGATCCTCCATCTATAGTCCTGCAGTCTCTGAGACTGACCTGTCATGTTGTGAAATCACATACCTTGTGCCGGCCTTCATTTGTGTGATAAGAAAACACAAGGACAGAAGGTTACAACTGTTCCCACCAAAAAAAGTTTAATACTAAAACTATGGAAGTGTCATGCAAAGCTTTGATAACAGCTTAAATAATTATTTGATTGACTGAGGTACCATATCATATACTCAACAACATTTCAGTCAAAAAGTGTAAATTCTAAAATATTTGAATCTTGTATTATTCAGTCAGATAATAGCAACTGAAAGAGTGACTATGGGAGACTGAGAAATAATTAACAAGAAATAGAGTTTGCCATTATTAACATAGTTTCAAAATTTCATTTTTCTTGATTGTAAAAAATTTTAAAGGACCCTCATTTATTAAAGAAGAGGGAAGTATTGAAGTCGCATAAAGTCCTTGCTGATAAGCAATCCTTTGACTCTCTGAAAATCTCTTTTCTTTGATAATTATACCAACTGCCACCCCCAACCACAAAGCAAAGCTTAACTGGCCCAGTGACTTGAGAAACACAGCTGTTGTCTAGGGAGATAAACAACGTATTATTCTGCATTTATTTTAATAGATATTTACACGCAAATACAATTTGTAAACACACATACTTTTATACATATAAGCAAAAAGACCAAAAAGACTTCAGCAAACGATACTGTTGATGATTTAAGATTCCATAATCCCCTTTAGAGCCCCCTAATAGGTATTACATGCAGCAAAAACAAAAAAGGAAATTTTCCATTTTAACCAGGCCTCTTAATCCTGAGAAGTATTTGATCTTTTGGAAATGCCTCAGTGGCACATTGCTGATGGCATGCAATAAAGGTAGTTGACCTGTCCCCTGTGGAGCAAACCCAAGGCAATCTGCCTAATCTCATCCTGGGAAACACATCCAGTATCACTGCAACTGGAGAAATCACATGGATATTTTTTCAGATGCCTTGCAAATGCATACACAAAAATTATTAAAACAAGCTTTTTTCAGTTCACAGTTTAGCCTTTTTGAAGTATCTCCCATGCCCTTGAAGAACAAAGAAGACAACTCTAGTTAAATTCTGTTTTTAAGATTGTCTGCAAAATGACTGGCATCCCCTTGAGAGGAAATAACTCAATCCCCCCAATGCCGGGTTTCAGAGGAAATACTGGTACAGTCAAAATCTAAAATAAACATATATAATTGGCAGAATAAGAAATCCCTGTATTAAGACATTGTCTTTTCCCATTATTAAGTGTCTTAAGATATAATACAATTTTACTAAATTTTAAATACTCAAGTTGAAGTTTTCTGTGGCAGGTGCATGCCTCAGGCTGAAATGCGTGTACTTCTTTACTTGTTTTGGAAGGCTTAAGCAAGCAGAGCGCATCCATGCCTCACAATAGGTTTCATAGGAAAACATTTTTGCCCTTATGAAAAATGTTTACAATTACCAAGGAAACTGTATTATCTTCATGTTCTGGAGCAGTGGCCTAAAACTTGGCATGAGCTATCCTGTGAAAATCTGCCTACATTTGGCTTGCATTTATAACCTGCTGGGAAAAAGAAAAAAAAAAAAGAAAAGCTTCCATGCTTTTAGCCGTTAGGATTTGGCAGCTATCTTCTCCAAAGCTTCTTCTGCACTGGGTCTGCTCCTTGCCGGGACTGAAGGGGCTGAGTGGGACTTTGTGCAATTCCTCCTGTCTTTGACAAGTATTGTGGTTTGGAGAACAGAGCTTGTAGCAGGAGATTATCTCTCTTTTAGTGTCAAAGACCCCCTGCTGATGCCACAGCAATAAAAGGAAAACTGCCTAAGTGGAGCATTAGGAGCTGGATCTGAGTGTTACAAGGATGGGGACAACGATGGAGCACAGGAGAAGAGAAAGTAACTGACATTATTAGCCAGAAGATGTGAAGACAGAGAAAAGTGGAGTTAAAATGTAAAAATAATAGAGAGGAGTGGGAACAGTCTGGATCTCAGAAAGGAATTATTTGATTGGGAAGGCCAGCAGGGAATCTATGACTGTAATATGGATGCACTGGAAATAGCACCAGTGCAGGATTTATGTTTGGAAAATGATAGATAGGTATATACCTCTGCCTGCCCCCTAGAACTGGTCTTTTGCTCCTGCCAGGTAATAATTCTGTAGGCCAGATGAAATGCATGTCTCGCCTACCTCTTGTGGCTGATTCACAGAAGAGTGACAGCTTTTCACTACTCAAATACTTTTCTAGATTGCATGTCAGAGGTCTGTGCTGCACCTGAAAACTCAAACCAGTTGAGAGTACATGCATGTGGCGTAACTTCTGCTTATAATTTTTGCTTTTTAAAAGCTAGGAAGTTGCACTGACTTTCCAAACATAGTCTTATTGTTCTTTAGACTTTTACACTTAACATACACTTACTTAATCGAAAATTCATAATGGCAAGTTTTTCACTGAAACCCAATATGAATCGGTCATTCTTAGAATACCCTTAGAGTCTAACTGCTTTGTGTTTCTGTCATCACATGTCTCTGACGAGGGGAACTCTAAATCAGAATATCCAAGGAAAGAAAATATTTGAGACATACTGAAGCTCATAGCGCTTAAAAGACAGGGATACCTGTGTAAGCTCAAAATGCAGCTTCCAGGAAAATGTTCAGTGATGAGAAATTTGCAAGGATTAAGGACTCAGTAAATTTCTCTCTGGTCATTCAGCTGTGCTGCCCAACTTACTAGAGCTCTGGAGAGGAGAATCAACCCATTCCCATGCACTGAGTGGTGCTCTGTATTTACAAACTTTGATTTTGTTGGTAAGCATTGAGGAGTTACCTTTGCCTTTGTACAGTAGCACTAACTGGGCTGTTGTGCAACTTTAATACTTTTTTTACTAGTTACCATTTCTTTCTTGCTGTCATTCTAAATAGCACTGATATTTACTTCTACATAAAATTAAAAATGAAGTTTTGTAATGAAATAGAAAAGAGTATTTTGACTACAGTTCTGCTAAGTATGCAATGCTTTGTCATGGTAAATGCTCCCCACAGATACCATGTCTTATGATCACTGTTGCTTAGAATTAAGAAAAATACAAACATCCAAGTGATAAAGTCAATGGAACATACTGAAACTCCACTCTAGCTAGGAAAATAGTCATTGCCACGACTAAGAGAAATGAGATGACTTACTCATAAATCTCTAGCAATCTTCATCTCTCAGACATCATAGCTAATGAATAGCCATTTGTTTACAAATAGGCTATATCATCCTCTGGTAGCTGGAAGTCTGTGAAGCTAGATTGTATTTACCTCTTTCTGAAGCCTTCCAATAAAGCTTCTACAAGGTTTCCCTTTGACTGTCTTATGTCTATAAAAATTGAATCTACCTTACTCCCTTTGGATATTGTATTAGGTACAACTTTTCTCAGGCTATGCCAAAATACTAGAATATCACTGTGAGGATTTTTTTAAGATGGTTTAATTGTAAGCCAGTTTAAGTGATGTAATAATGTAGCTGCATTTACTTTAGCCTTTTATTGTACTTAACGGAACAGGTTAATTATCTTTTGCAGTTAGGATGAAACCTAAAACTTAGAACTATCAGACAACTGAAAAGTTTTCAAGATAAACAATGTTGAGTGCGTCCTGGTTATTAGAGATGTTAAACGATGAGAAGTAAAACCAAAATTTGATTACCAGTGAGCACTTGAACTGTTGCAAGAGTAAACTTTTTTCCAAATGATGGATTTCAAGAGAATTTTTAAAAACTTCTCTCCTCATTGAACTATTTTGTTGTGAAATCTATTTTTCAGTGTAGAGAAAATGTTTATGAAGAATTCCTTCTGAAGAAGAACAGAGATTTCACTCATTGAAGCACCACCATCTGTTGTAAAGGCTGTCCTTTTTTATTTTGTCCCCACTGTCATGCTTTAACCCCAGCTGGCAGCTAGGACTGCGCAGCCGCTTGCTCAGTTCTCCCCATTACCCCCCTAGAAGGGTAAGGAGAAGAGGGAGAAAAGGAGGGGAAAGAAAAAAAACCTTGTGGGTTGAGATAAAGACAGTTTAACAGAACAATGACAGAAAAGGAGAATAATGATAATAGTAATAATAATGGTGAAAGAATGTACAAGATGAAGTGATACAACAAAAGTCACTCTCACCGCTCAGTGAATTGGTTGCCCAGCCCATCCTCAGCAGCGATCGCAGATCCCTGCCCCCTGGCCAACCCCCATTTATATACTGAGCATGACATCTATGGTATGGAATATTCCATTGGCCAGCTTGTTCTGTCTATGCTCCCTCTCAGCTTCTATGGGAAGCAGAAAAAAGTCCTTGACTAATATAAACATTGCCTGGCAACAACTAAAACAATATGCATTATCGACATTCCTTTCATACCGAATCGGAAACACAGCAGCCACTAGAAAGAAAATTAACTCTACCCCAGCTGAAACCAGGACATCCCTACATCACATTCCTTTCAGTTGCCTCCTGAAGACAAAACCTCTTTAGTCAAGTATTAGTGAGATAACAAGGAGCTGTATTTTAACTAGGACAGACAACTTTGTTGCTGTGCCAAAAATTCAAGTTTTCATTTTTGAATAAGAAACTACTCCAGAGAATTTTTTTCCCCATGACTCGTAAAATATACACCAGTAAGAAATCAGCACCCTCTCATGGGTTCACTTGAAGACCTGAGCTGTAAAATTTCAGCTCAAGAAATTACAAATTCTTTGTACTACGACAAGTAATACATACTAAACTTGTTACCCAGAACTGGCAAAATGAGATCTTCCATTACAACAGTATCTTTTCATCTTTTTAGTGAAATCAGTACCTGTGATTTTAACTTTCCAGATTTTCTCAGTTTCCACTTGAGGGCATGTGTGGCCAGTATGGCCTTACATTTTATATCCTTTTGGATATAATGGTCCTACATTTATATACTTTCAATTTATACCTCTTCTGTCTGCTACTCGTGAATCATGAATTTGTTCTTCAGCTAGTCTGCTGCATTCATTTCATTTAAACTTAGGCTTAGCTCTCTGAATGAGGCTGCTATTCTTTTAATACTTGTCCATAATCAGCTACACCAATTAGTGAGTTTCTGCTCAAATTAATTTCTTTTCCAACATTATAGAATTGTTTCAGCAATCATGATTTTATTCTATTTTTTCCCCTGGAGACTGCTTTCAATTCTCCTTTGTGTTTCAAGGGAATTTTCCAATTTCCATTGATAAACACTCTTTTTTTCCTTGAGAATATTATTTTTTCCCAATGCCATAGTGTTTCTTGCTTGTAAATGCTTTTCTAGTTCATCCTGAAACATGGCAAATGCAACTGAGCTAAGAAGCAGGGATGGGTTTGTTTGCCATCTACCCTTTATTCCTTTTCACATGTGGGGGTGTAGGTGTGTCAGTATAATATGGAAATAATATGCTTTATATATGTTTGCGCTTTATATACTCATATATACCCATCTGTTTAAATGCACAAGTACACAGGGTCATCTGAGTGGAATTTTTTAATGAAACATGGAGATTAGCTTTAATAGTTTCTTGTCCTCTTTGTTTTTGTGTATGCTGTAGACCTACTTGAAACATATAAGGTATTTCTTAAACAGAGAATAAGAAAGTTCTCAACTTGGAATTCTTGAAGTTAGTTTGTTGAGAAAGAATGACCGAAAGGCAGTATTACCTGCTTGTACCTATTTAACCTTCCCATCCCTCTGAATCATGTCCCAGAATACTGGTTTCTTTAGTAGGAGACAAATCTTAAATAAGAGCTTGAATGTTCTCCTTACATAGATTGTTATGTTGTTGTGACAGGTAAAAAAAATAAATCAGTTATTAGACGTCACAGGGCTGTAGAATCACCAGATTGTTTAGAACTTCAGTCTGACTGATAGCACAGCACTGGAAGATGCAGCTGTAGAAATCAAAATGTGTATCTAAACAACACTGAGTCATTAGCCATGTTGTTTGAAAAAGTAATGTCTACTGATTTGAATTTCCTTTGCTGCATTTTATTTTGGATTTTTAAAAAGCCTTATAAGATTCTTAGAGTATTAGACCTTTATATGTGTAAAGAGAACATTTACAGTAAGAAATGTTTTTTACACTGTAGATAAAATTTATGATTTTTGGCATAAATTAATGACAGTGTGGTGGGAATTAAGAGGAAATGTCTAGTACAGACTAGTTATTGCATACTTATTCAATACTTTTGCCTACTTATTTTCCTTTGAAGAGCATTTGGCACTGGGCACTACCAGAGTATTGGAGCAGGAGGCCTGTTGGTCTTACCTAGGATGTCAATTCCTAATTTTCTTCTAATTTACTTTAGAAAAGACAGACGTACCTAATATAGTAACACACAAATAATTATTCCAGAGCAGTTATTGTAGGGTTAGCAAAACAGATAATTTGACATGCTTATAAAATCTGTATAAATATAGCCAAGTATGTAAACTGTAATGTTTCTCATTAGAAAGTAATAGAAATGCAAGTTGATTTCACAGAAGGCACACAAAATACTTTTTTTTCTGCCAAATTGTTTTGTTTTTGTGAGACATCAGTGTGATAATGCCACGAGAAACAGCAGGCATCTTGCTGTTGCTTAGTTCTAAGACGGGGGTTTTCCCAGTACCACACCTGCTCAGGTTAATGTACAGCTCTATTATTTGTAGTAATAGCTGTTTAGCTCTTTGACTATCTTCCAGACAAAGCTCTTCCATTAAACCAGAAAACATTCACTCGATCTACTAGACACAGGCTCTCTCTTCAGGGACGTACCCTCTAGCTCTCAAACTTGAATTCCATTCTTAAGTATACTAAATTCTGCTTTGGTGGAATACCATTTATCTTATGTTCAGCTGTGAACTGACTTTCATGAGAATATAAGGTAATTTAAGAGCTATTCCTGCTTAAGGCTTGAATCCTGACTACTTTTACATGTACACAGAATGATATGAGGGCTCAGGTTTCACATGCCGGCACAGTGGTCCCAGAGGGCCAGAGCTTAAACTCTGGCAACCAAATTTCAACCGAGGTAGGTACAGGTAGATCAAAGGAAAGTGCCTTTTGGAGGTTGAGAATAGATTAAGTGGCTGATGAAGAAGGAAAAATATAATCTCTCAGATTGCTATTGGATTCTGACTTTAACTGTTTTCTGCAGCTGAGAGTTCTCCTGGTGCTCATATGAAATGAGACAAATACCTGAACAGATAAGCTCAGACTATGAGTGAATGTGATTTTATTGTACGGGAGATAACATTGTCTCTTAGAGGCAAGTGCAAGACTTAAACTGGACAGTGAACAGCTTAGCAGTCCAGTTTTTCCCTGGCAGTTGAGTCCTGTGTTGCAGAATCTAAGCGTTCACTCTCGATAAATTTTCTCTAGCTCTTTCTACAATATCCTGTCAAACACAAATAAATAATGAAATAATATATTTTAAAGGCAAATAGGCAGAGCCCAATGGATCGCAGTGCATTGGGATCCATTGAGCTGGAATAGCTGTGACTGTGCTGATGCAGAATTCAGTGAAGGACCTAGCTCAGTGCTGAAGATGGCACAGGGAGACGTTAGCTGACTAACTCAGCCTCACGCCTGTCCTGATCCAGGAATTTTGCTTCTGGTTACATGAGTGGCACCATTGTAAAGTACAGATGTGCCATGAATCTTCACAGCAGGATCAAACATGAGTATGAAGAGTTATGAATTGTGCCTACTTTTAGCAAAGAAATAGTAGCTTCTCTGAAGTTAACTGACCCCTGTAGACTGTCAAAATTATGAACACTGTCAATTAAAGGGCACAAGAAAGGAAACAGGCAAACTCACTCTAACATCTGCATGATACCTGCCATCTTGATTGTTTGATCTTAAATTGTGTTATCTTATTTTGGTGTCATTGCTGGAAATAGATTAGATTTTATCTGCAGCATTGTATTGGGGTTTTTTGCTTTTGCAGAGTACTACTCAGAACCAGATTTTCGAAATATGACATCTATTTTTTCAGGTACAATTTTGAGCACTGCTTTTTCTGCAAGCAAATGATAAAATATACAGATATGCATACAAACCTCAGCTGTATGTGCTAACTGAATACAAACTAAGCACAAATGGGCTTTTACAGATGTAAATTCTATCATTTGCTTGTACAAGTGACAGTGATAAACAACCACACACAACAGTGATTTGCATGCACAAAGTCGAAGTTTAGCCCTGAATGCTTTTTGAGACCTTAAGTGTCATACCCTGTTGACAGCATATTTGACCTGAGAACATCAGCTTTTTAATCAAAACATTTCCTTGCAACTTCAGTTTATTTTCTTTATATCCATTACCATGTCTATTTATTTTTAATCTGTCATCAAAACATCTATCTTTGGGTGGTTAGGCTAACTGTTGTCTTTTGCTGAACTATTGCTAATATGCTGGCAGGCATTGCTATTCAAGTGCATTTGCCTAATTTTGGGTCTAATCCTATGCATTTTAAAATTACTGGGCATCTTTCCATTGGCTTTTCGATTGTACACTCCTTGGGGCAGGGACGTGTCTTCCATTGTTTTTGTGAGTACAGTACCAGTGCTGATGTCCAAGAAATACAAGTAGACAATAACCTATTCTTTCAAGGAACAAAAGGATGTTCTTTTTGATGCATTCATCTTTCATCTCTCTTGAGTTTGCCATTCAAAGTCAGAAAACTGTTTGCAGGGTTTTCACTTTCATCAAGTTCCTAGGTTTTTGCATCTTATAGTCTTTTCATATATCCTCATTAACTTGCTTCATACTCAGTTGTTCAAATGTCTGCTGTTAACTCTACAACTGTGGGTAGAAAAATTAAGCAAAAATAGATTTCTTATGTTGCTTTTGGAAAAATCTATGATATCCCACTCAGCAAATGCTTCTTTAAATTTTTTACCAGAGGTTTGGGGGTTTTTTTCTGTATAGCATCCTGCAAAAGCAGAAATAGTGGAAATGTAGCCTTTACAATTAAGGAGACATTGACAGCTCTAAAGTACGTATATATTGAAATTATTTATGGAGTTTAAAATTATTTTGGAAACAGGAAGTTCAGGATTTTGTGTTTCTCCTTCAAAGCCCAGTCCTTTATTCCACCTTGTAGTTGTAGTATCGACCTCAAAACAGGTTTATCCTAGGCAAAGACAGCAAAGTCAGACTCTTTCCTAAAGATTAATTAAAGTAGTGAAGACTATACTGTTTAAATACATACTCTCTGACTCACTGGATTCAGCCAGTTGCAGATTAAGACCTGAATATAGTGGGCAAACCTGTAAAACCCTAAACAGTCCCAGCAGTCCCAGCGGTTGAATAGAAGACTAATTGATAATGTACATACTTGTTATCAATTTTTAGTTTTAAGAAGGTGCAATGAATTGTGTTTGGTTTTATTTATGCTTAAACGTACTTTGAGTCTTTAATTTATGCTTAACACACTTTTTTTTTTTTTTAAACTAAGAAACTTGGTGAATTTAAATGTATTTCCAATCTGCAGAAGGAAGAAGGAGAGAATGGGGCATATCTCAGCAGGGCCAGAGAGTTAGCAGAAGTTGGAAGAAGTAGTCAAATTGAGCAGTATGCATTAATTTAAAAATTAAAAGCAGAAACATTTTAAGAAAGTGGCTTTGTGCATATTGTTTGCACAGATACTACCGAATGGATTACTCATCTATTTTCATCATCAAGAAAATTCTCCAGACTTCAGTTTTGACAGTTTTAAACAAAACCCATCACCCCAGTTCAAAACTATATTTGCATATGTATATATGCAGTCTGCTACAAAAAAAAGAAGATGCTATTAGCACATTGAGCCCTTATGCTTCTCTGTACTACAAGGGACAGAAGCAGTGAGAAGAGATTGGGAGAGGGAAAAAAAAAAAAAGGGCGAGGAAGAAAGGGATCAGTGGAGCTAAACACCTAACTGTTCTGGGCATTCTCCTTACCCAATGGCATGTTCCAGCTCTGAGGATGTTTCTCTAGGATCCCACTGGACATATCAGAAATAAAGGCACGTAGGAACACTGCATAGCATGGAAAATCAGACAGGAGTTAGTGCTCCTAAGACCTGCACTTGTTCCTACACAAATCTCTGCATTTTACACAGCAGAGCTATGTGCAGTGTGGGGGCTTCAGGTCAGCTGGTGAAGCAGAAGTGCTTGAGGGCTAAACCCATGCATATTCTTGTTGTCTCTGTCACTCCCTGTTAGTGGGACTCTGAACTTCAGTGGACCAATCCTTGCACACCAACCCTTGGCTGCCACTGGAGATGTTGTATCCTTCGTAGAGTATTCTTATGCTTTTGTCTGCTCCTGAAAGTTTAATCTCTGGCAATGAAGCTTTGGCATCCATTAAGAAATAATATAGAGCATTTCTTTCCCCCTTGTTTTAATGCATCTCCCTTTTATTTATTTGTTTCTAACAAATTATTATTGTGACAAATTACTTTTTTCCCCATTTTCTAACTTAAGTGAACTCAGTGGATGTTTTCCTTTCCAAAAAACGGAAAACTAGGTCAAATTTTTCAATATGGCACAGATCCAGGCTTACCACAGGAACTGCGAAGACTGCAGCATCACCCAGTGAAATACAGATGTTTTCAGATTGTGTGAAACAAATGTCTGTGTGGCTCTGCCACCCACCCGTTTGCCTCAGAGCTGCGTTTCCTTTCTGTGAGTCCGCTAGGTTAGGCTTTCTGTCCCACCTAGTGATGTCTTGACTAACTATGAGCACAGGCCACCTCTCAGAAAATTCAGCAGAAATGGCTGCTTCTTCTTCCACCTGACACAGCAATTTTGAGGGGAAGATAGCCTTCCATACACCCTGCAGAACAGACACGTGCTCAAATAATGACATTACTTTGGGAAGTGAGTGCAGGGTCTACATGGCCATTGCTCTCTTTGAAATATCTTGGGCAAGGAAGGATGAAGCTCTGGCTGTGGCTAGAATAGTTTTGTCTGTCAGTTATGTAGAATATAAACTGCAAGGAGCCATGCTCGTGTTTAAAAGTCATGAAGTCTATCAATTCTATTTTGATGGCTTTCTAGAAAAGGAGATGTAGGTACTCAGGAGACATTCCAATGGTTATAGGATATTTTGTTCAAAAAAGGAAATGGAGGTAAGTCTTTAAAAGGCTCAAAAAATATCACTCAAGGCTTGAGTTGTGCAGCTGCTCTTTGTGGTTTCAGTACTTGTGAGCAAAAACGTTAGAATGCAGGGGAGAATTATCAAAATTGTGGGTGGAAATCTAGAAGACAAGATGCTTTTCATTAAAATGTAGCTTGTAATGTATCTATTTTCATGTGGGCCTGTGTAGAGAATGGTGGAATTCCAGTAGTATTTTCAGGTTTTACTCTCTAAGAATATCCACAGCATGTCTCTATATCCCTGTGCAACATAATTCTTTTAGGATAGCATTTATTAAGCATATACAATTACAGACTTTCTGAAATAGAAAATACCTGCATAGATAGATCCCGAAAGTTACAGGAGCCCCCGGGTTACTGAATGTTTGCATACTAGCAGTAAAGCACCTTAGAGAACAGAAGCAGAGATCGATGGGTGGGAAAAAGACTCAATGAACATCTGTGTCAGCCACTTTGAAATGTATAGTACAGAGGGAATTATCGATAAGGTCAGAGTCTTCATGAGAAAGCAACTCTGTTTGCAACTCTGAAGCAAGAAATGAAATAGCCTAGAATGCAAGTTGACAGATACAGTGTTGAGTGAGGCCCCAAGGAGCTTGCGTTGACAACAGGAAACCTTTGATTTGAATTGCCTAAGGGTGGTAAAAGGTCAAAATTATTCAAATGTTGAATGCAGTGGGTAGGTGAATCCTGAACCAACAGATATGTGAGGCAGCAGAAAGCCAAATGCTGCGTCTCATACGATGATAGCTGTGTTTTTATGAAGATTGCATATATGCTGCTAACTTGTAATAGCCTTTTTTGTACATTTGACATGCAACATCTTCCGTTTATCCACATTAACGTAAATATAAATGTGCTTGAGAAAGACCTGAAAATATCTTTGAACAAGAATTGTTATGTAAGTAAACATCAATAAATGACTTAGTTTCTGAGCAGTTATCTTAAAACTGTTCATAAGAAAAAGTGACAAATTACTAAATGAAACAAATGACTGAAAGAAGAGACCATGGAAAGGGCATAAATGTTCTGTTTAATCTGCCACTGAACTACTTCATGATCTTAGGCAAATCATTTGTGTATGTCTTCCCACCATTTCCAGCCTTATTAATTAGGACTATAGAGGATTCCCCTGCCATGTGGCTTGCACAGTATGTTGTACTGCCATCTGATCATAACCAAGAATAAGAATACAAAAATGACACTGGATTCTAGAAGGAGCAATCTTTGACCCTTTCCATCAAATTGTTCCGATACTTGGCCTGTAATTAAATTCATAGTGTTATCACTCCCAAATTTTAATTTTTTAAGACATGAAGAATGCAGTTGGTCTTGAAAGGTTTTCCTTTTGCATTTTAGAATGTCAGTGTCTCTGGAATCTATTTAGTCACCTACACCTGTTTTACAGCACAGCCCACAACTGCAAAATATGCAGGAGCAGGGAGCATACGTTAATGAGTTGTAGTATTGATTTCACCAGCAATATTTTAATGCTGTTTCTCTTGAAAAATGAACAATAGATCTGGGCTCAGAAATTCTTAATGCATGTTCTGTATGGTAATAGTCCATATTCAGTAATGTACTTTATCAGTCTATATAGAAGCTAAATTATATGCTGTTTTACCACAGTGAACATGAGTGAAGGATCCATGCTAATTTTTTTCGATCTGTCAGCACATCTGGAAAGCATTCAACGCAATGTTGTTTTCTTAGGAACATGACCTTCCTGGCGTGGATTGACTTGCCCTCCAGTGAGAATCCCTGGTTTCTGCTTCTCAATGCATTGTCTTCCAAGACAGTTGCCATGTGATGAAGGGTTCAGGCTCACCCTTCTTCCATCCCAGCTCCAAATACTCTTCTGTGACTTACTATTTGGGTGTGATGTATGTACCAAGTTAGTTGAAGGTACTGAAAACTTTTAATTATGCAACACTGATCAACTGTTCAGCTCTGTGGCTTGATGCATTATTATGGTCTGTAGTCCCACTCTTCTCTCAGTGCTTACCAAAAATAATTCAGGGTAGAAGCTCACATGCTTCTGCCTGGACCTGAGGAACCCGGTACTTGTCAGAAGGACCACTTAGGAGACAGGAAGCAGTTCTTATCTCCTCAGCCTGCTGGTTCAGATCTCATTTTCTTGTCCAATTTGTTAGTGCTTCTAGATTTGCAGTTACTGTTTGTATCTCCAAGTATGTTTGGTCTGAAGACCATTATTTCTTTCACAGAAATTTGTGATGATTATTCAGATTGATTAACCTGACAAAATATGTTCTACTTTGGATTCTGTTGAAATCCATTGAATAACAGCAGCCAGGCAGAAACCTGGTTTGTGCAGAGAACAACTGGCAGCACACTGTTGTGATTAATTATTTGTAATAATTTTATTTTTGCAGTAGTATGCTAAACCTTTTGCAGCACAAAAAGGGAAGATGGGGAAAAGATGGAGAAATTTGAAATTCAGCAGCCAAGTACAAATCTTTATACTGACTTTCATATGGTCTAGGACCTGCCCTTCTTTTCTTATGCATGACCATGTTCACTCAAAGCATCTAAGAATTTTCTGTTGGTTTTGGGGGTTAAACTCTCTAGGATTAGGAGCAGAGCTTTCTGAGTCAAGGGCCCCCACCTCTGGAATTAGTTTTCCTTGGTTCTCTGCCAATGTCCAGCTCCAGTAAGCTTCAGAGCACATGGTGAAATGTTTGTATTTAGGTTAGCTTTTCTCTATTTTTAGATGGTTTGGTTTTGCTTTGAATTTTATTTTATGGATCTGGAGATGGTAGATTGGGAATTGTTATTTTCTAACAGCATTATTTAGTATTGCCCACCACGGGAAGGTTTCTATGTCATTTATCAGTAATTTTGTAAGTGTGGCTGCAGCGCCTGAATGAACGATATTTTTATTTTCACTTTTATCTTGCCGTTTTCCAACCTGTGAGACTGGGAGTACTTTGACCCAAACTGGGAAAGCTCTTGAGCACAGAATTTTGTTCCTTGTGTGCTTTGTTGTGTGTAGAGGGAGGTGGTGACTGCGTAGGTGGCCTGACAGGGGGGTGGCTGTCATCTGCATGGGCTCATTGCTTTGCTCTGGGCAATTCTGCAGCAAAGTCCACCTCTGTATGTGTTCTGCAGCCACCGTGGCTATGCAAACTGATGCCCCCAAAAGTGCCGGTCTGCACTTAGTACTGTTTTTTGCTAATGCGGCTAAAACTGTATGAGTATCCAGAATGTTTAAATCCTTCCACCCCAAAATGTAGACTATATTTAAATGATTATAAATAAATGATTGTAAGTAATCTAAAGTATTTGATTATGAACTTTAATATTTAGGGCTTGATTGTCTTATCATTTACCTCAATTTTAAACATCGATGCTGATAGTTTCAATAGAAATGCTCCTTATTTGCACCAATCTGAGAAGACAGCAGGGCCTGCAAATACATGACATGCTTTGAGAATAATACTAAAGGATCTTTAGAGATGTGTATTTTAAAATTAGAGCTTTGGTGTGTGACAAAGACTTTTTTTTTTTCTCTGTTGCGAGATTAGCTGTTGCCCTTTGTCCAAATATATTGTTGCAATAAGATCTGTTCAGGTTCCCACAGTAACAATCCTGTTGGGGAATAACGGAACCCAAGGCGAGGCATAAAAGGGCATCATGTAATACCTGATAGTCACCCGCTCCCTGAAATACCCTGGGACAGGTTCTCTCCTGGTGTAAAATAGACCAGCTCCTGAGGATGTAGCCCAGTATCTCTGCGGAGCTGGTGGTTGCTATTGGAGAGGTCAGTACGTGCATCAGACAGATCAGGTATAGATCAGATACGTATCCAGACTCTGCAGGCTCTCAGTAGATGTTCCCAGTTAACTTTCAAAGCAGCTGCTCCTCAGGACAATGTGGTGTTATATTTAGAAGTGCAGACTGGTCACCTGATGGTGTCCCGATTTGAGAACGGTCGGGTCTACGCTCGCCATTCATCTCATCAAAATGAGAAGGGGAATAGCTGAAGAGTTGGCTTGGCTCCGGCGCCACATAGGAAATTCTTGTTTTGGTATAAAACACTCTTAATGAGATTGCATTTTTCCCTACCATGTTTAACTTCAGTCTCAGAAGGAAGCTAACACGAGGAGTAAAATAATCGTGTGTGCACTGCAGTCACAACTGGTGTAGCAGCTTACACACGATTTTTTTTTTTTTCCCTTTCTCTTCTTGTATTTGCGTTGATAAAATCGAAGAGCCGGTGGCTGGTACTGATTTAGATTTCCAGCCTGGATTTGCTCTTGTTTTTCTCCTTACTCCAGTTCTCCTTGTGCAATGCTGCGTGGCGCTGGCAGCCTGAGAGAGAGGGAGCTCCAGTCACACACATACACTCAGACCACGGAGAGGAGATTAACATCAAGGAGCCCACATTTGCAATAGCGGGTGGTGCTGGGGGGGGGAGGCGAGGGGAAAATAAAATAAAAGCAACAATCGGGTAAATGCTCGTCTCTTCTCGCCACCAGCACCTTGCACAGGTCTGAAATCGCTTGTTTTGCTTTGCTGTATTGCGCTTGCCTGGGATGTGGAGAGGGGAGGGGGGAGGGGAGGAAGGGGGAGGTTTAACTTTTACTTGACATTACCGGGTTATTGTCAGTTCCCCCGTGTTAAACCCCGGTGGTTTCCCCTCGCCCCCACCCCCTCCCCGGGCTCGGCTCCCTCCAGTTAACTTTGTTCAAAGGGCTGCAGCCAGAAGGGCTTGTCCGGGCCTGGGACATAGATAGCGTAAAGTAAATAACCACCCCAATTAGACCGGGGCCGGGAGTTGATCTTCGTGGCGAGAGATCTGCTTAGTTAGCGTTTGCTCTTTCGGGGCGATTGAAGGCCATCGTACCAAGGACACGGGCGCACACGCACACGCACACACACACATACACACACGCGCACACGCACGCACACACTCACTCACTCTTAACACACACACGCTGGATACAAAAGTCTGGAGGATCTAAGGGAGAATTGCAGCCGCCGGATCGGTGCAGCAGCGGCGGCCGGAGCCATGCGTGTCACGGCCTCCTGAGGGGGGAAAAAGGAAGAAAGGAAGGAAGGAAGGGGGGGGAAAAAAAAGGAAAGAAAGAAGGAAAAAAAAAAGAGAAAAGAAGGAGAAAGGAAAGCCCAAGAAAGACGTGGGGTGGTGGAAAGTGTTTGCCTGCTTTTGTCTCGCAATACAGTGAACTGGAAGATGGAGATGGATGTTAAGGGAGTTTCTCCGTGCCCGGAGCCCATCCCCCCGGCGGCGGGGTCTGGCGGCTGCCCGCACCAGCGCCCGCACCACCGCGATGGGCAGCCCGCCGAGCCGGCCCCCGCCGCCGACAGCGGCCACCCGGAGCGGAGGCACGGCAGCGAGAAAGAGGACAAAAAGGTAGGTCCGTTCCGCTCCGCTCCGCTCCGCCGCCGGCCGGCCGGCGCCGCGCCCGCCGGAGGGGCCGGCTGCCCGGGGCCGCGCTCGGCGGGGCGGGCGGGCGGGGGGCGGCGGGCCCGCTCCGCTCCGCTCCCGCCCGGCCGCGGCCGCGCCGCCGCGGGCAGCCCCGCGCCGCCCTTTGTCAGCGCGGCGGCGGCGGCGGCGGGAGGCGGGGGGCCGGCGGCGGAGGTTGTCTGAGGACACAGGCGCGGCGGGGCGGGGAGGCGCGGGGCCGGCGCGGGGCCCGGGGCGCCGGGCATTGTTCCGCCCGCCCTGCGGGAGCGGCGCGGCGGGGGGCGGGCCAGGTGCCGCCGCGAAAGTTTACCTCACTTCGAGGGGCCGGTGCCGGTAGGGCCGCCGCTCCCCTGCCCTCGCCTCGGTTTTCACCCAGCGGCGAGGGGCGAGTGACCTGGGGGAAGGAGCCCGGGCGCCGGGTGCCTCCAGCCCTGCTGTGTCATTGTGGACCGGGGGACGGCTGCTGGCCGCCGAGTGAAAACCTGCGGGTGACGGAGTTTAACGAGAAATGGGTCAGATCGCATCCCTTAGCGCGGATATGTCTGCTGCTGGAAGAATCGGAAAGTAGGGAGGATGGGATGGAAAAAGGTTGCCGTTAAGATAATGTCAGCGGAGTGCATTGATCAGTGCTTTTGTCTGCCGGCACTGTCTTCATTTCCATTCATTTTTCTCGGCACGGGTTTACCAAACTGAAGCCCATGAATTCTGCTGTGTCCGTAGGTCTGTAATAGGCAGAGACTGATAAATGTGTAAGTTTCATCGTAATACGGTGATTGTTGCGATGAGCGATCCGCGGCTGCTGGAACTGTAGAACGCATCCGTTTATATTTTATTGAAATCCGAGTAATTCTCTGAATGGACAGAGACCCCCAAACAGATTATAGTCCCAGCGTAAATGAAAAAAAAGGAATGTTGCCGTGTACTGGATTTGAGCTGTGTTTCTTCAACTAGTTGTACTGTAGTTTGGTTTTGTTAGAAATGTGTGAGACAACAGTAACACAACGAAGGAATGTAAACCAGCAATGCAATAAATTAATGCAACAACTATGTCACACCACGTATTTGCATGACTAGAGTTGCAATTATCATGAGAAATACAAGGTATTTTGAAAAAAGGGTGTCTGACTGGAGACCCCGAGTTTGTAGTATTTTCCTCCTATACTCTTAGGTTTGTTACTGTTTGGTAAAATCTGTCCTATTGTTTTAATTAAAAGGGAGTATCAATGACTGATCATTTGAACAGGGCCTGTATGGCTTAAAAAGGTGGATACAAAGGCTTTATTTTTAAAATGATAACTGGTGGTTGACATATTGTGAGAGAGGAACAGAGAATTTCATCTCCCTTGAGTTTATGAATATTTCATTCTGTCGTAACTGCATGTTACTGTACGTAGCTAAATGATTTGTGTGTGTGTATGGTTGTTTCTAGGATCCCTTTCCTTGCATCATGTTACTTACTGGAACTTAAAATGCTGTTATTTCAAAATAATTAAAAAGTAGAGCCAAGGTTGCCATTTACACGAGTCGGTTGTACCAGCGCCTTGAGCATTTAAAAACCCTGCTATCAGCAGAAATCTGTGCTCTGTAGTTACTTTCTGATCGCCACACAGTCTGTCTAATGTTGTACCAACCGTGGACATGAGGAAGGCAAACAAGGGATGACTGAAGGTGAATGAATACTGGAGAAGGCCTGATTCTCTGTGGTGTGGCTAATTAACAAATGTAGGTAACTCAGTATTGCACTGTTTTATTCTGTATTTGCCAGCATTTTCTGGACATACTACCTTTTTTTGTCCTAGTTGTAGCCATGCTAAAGTACTATGATATGTTCCTTTTTTTAAATCCACTCTTAGCTTTTCCAGGCTCGCCATTGCCAAGGTGGTTGTAATGACCAGCTTGTATTTCTGTGGTATTTCAAACCTCCTTAAATGTATGTATCTTTTCTGGATGCTGTCCCAGGACAGCCAGTACTTCTTATTAGTGCAGAAGTATTTCAGATATCTGGTAAAATACTGGCACCAGAAATGTGATGAGAAGGGGAAAACCCATTAAAGCGATAGTAAAATCCAACACTATTGTGAAAAAACATTCCAACCACAAACCAAAACCCAAGTATTGCTGGAAACATCATCTAAGAACTTTCTAAATGGATTAAAATAACAGTACCAGTGTTTATTTGACCCTTAAACAAATGTCAGAGGCACACTGATACGTCCTAGAAGTGTAAGCACTCTATGTGGAAATTGCAAAGGACATTGGAACCTGATACTCTGACACACGTATACTTTTGAATAACTGAATATTAAGATTTTACAACATCTCATGATTCCACTGTCAGGACTTGCTTTTTGGGATCATGCTTCAATTATAAAATGTCTTATATTTTATCACTGAGCTCCATTTCTACTGGAGGTTAAAAGAGTTTTGCTTCCATCCAAATGGACCTGTGTCAAATTTATGCTCTAATAAAGCTGTTTTTTGTCAGTGCCTCCAAAAGCAACATTGCTGAATTAAGCAAGGGAAGTGTTTTCTTAATTCTATGGAATTTCAGTAGAAGGTACTACCATAGTGTCAATTAGATGGATATTGATTTTTTTTTCTGCTGTATGTTCATTTTTTATTTGTCTTTGAACTTCAATAAAATTGTGAAACATGTGCATGACTTGAAATATATCCCACTGTCTTCAGCCAGGATGCTGACATGCTGAAGTGTACGCCTAAGTGCTTTGTTGGAGGAAGACCTAGGTTACCTCCCATATATCCTTCTGTGTTGAAACCATCTCTGACCAATGTATGAGAAGAGAAATTACGAAGATTGACTTTATAATTTATTAAGTATAGAGTAATCGGTGCTTTAAAGCGTAGTTGCCATTTAGGTGGCAGAAAATTAAGCAGAAGTAGTAGTGTGTAAGATTTAGAAGAAGGTTGACTTTCTATGGACACTATTTTTTCTCTTAAAGCAAAACACATCAGAAAATATTTTTTCAACACCCTTACAATGTTTTCTGTTATTTTAGTTACAGTCATGTAGGTCTAACTCTATATACAGCAGCATGTCGACATTCTCCAGTACGGCAAAGTGGGTGACTGGGCGAGAGAAAAACGTGCAATCTTGGCTGTTTATTCCCGGCTGGAGGTGCAGCTGAAGCCTGCGACAGGTTGTGTGGGTGGGCTGTCACACTGTCTTGCCGCTCTGTGACTTGGTGCAAGGGGATGCAGGCCCATAAATTTTACCAAGGATTATTTCCAGCTTATATTGGAGCGATAGCATGTTTGCAAGGATCATTGTAGGGAGCACTTTGAGAGTTGAAGGCAGCTCTGCAATTCCTTTGCAGATTGGTGACTATGGGTGACGTTTGTCACAGCTGACATTATGACCAGAATTTTCCCAGTGGTGGTACCCTGAGTTAGGACTTCAAGCCCTTAGCTACAGCCAGCATGTTACAGTGTTTCCATTTTCAGAACTACTGTGTAGCCCCCAAGTCCTCCAAAAATTGGTCCTAGGTACGAATTTGGTAATGTAACACTGCATACCCAAAGAGCATTTTATTTTGGTTTTCACTGAGGAAAACCTCCGTATGTCTGAGGTTTGCACAAATCATTTAGCACAAATGATTTACAAGCACACGCAGAGCTTTCACTTTATACCTACATTCCAGATACAAACCCCCCTGTGAAATAGCTCCAAGGTGAAGAACTTTCTGTGTATTTACATGGAAATGAGCACACCAAGGTTACAGCAAAAGCAAGCCTATCTGGGCTGGGTACATTGTATTCTGGTTCAAAACCAATTTGCTAGTGTTTGATATAAGGGTTCTGAAGTGTTCTGTGGGCTTATTTGTATGTCTTTTCCCAGAATTCTCACCTGTGATATCACTGTGTGAAAGTGGTACCCAGGTGTGAGCTTCTAGAGGGGAAAAGCTGAGTGCTTTGGGGAATGGCACTTGGTATTAACTTGGGAATTCTGTTCTGCTGTACACGTGATCTGATCTAATCATCAGTCTCTGAAAGCTTTCTGCTAGTGTATTTACAGGACTATTGCTATCAACAATATGGTGGTTGTTCACCCATCCTCCACAAGTGGTAGGTCAGGAAGAGTGGAACACTCTTCAGGGGCAATTCTTTTTAAATGATTTCTCTTACGTATTTAGTTTTGTTTGGTTTGAAAAGCTATGTGTTGCTATGTGTTTACATTTAGAGAAGGCCTAAGAAATGCAGTTTATTCTTGAAACTGATGATGAGAAGTTTCTTTTTGGGGGTGAGTCACCCCAGTCTCGGGTCAGGTGTACTTATTTTAGGCATTTCCACTGTGCATAGGAGAGCAGTTGCCAACCACTGTCTTTTTCCTGGAGGTTTAGGTATTTTTTCAGATAACCTCGGCCCAGCCCATTGAGTAACTTGAAGTTAAGACCCAAAAGCTGAAACTGAAATCAGCAGTGGATAAGGGGAACAAGTCTGGAGTGTGTGGGACAAAGAAAGCAGAGGTAGACAACACTACCACTTGCTGATGGTAGTAGCTTCTCCTGATAATCATAGAAAATGCAACACTTTGTATTAGCTGGAGTTTCCAAGTACTGAAGGCTTTGTGCCAGGTGTATCATGGGCTATGGTCCTGCCAAGACGTAATGCAGGCGTGAGTAGTCAAGGTCAGGCCATTGTCTGCCTGGATGGACAAATTCTTAGCCACCCAGAGAGTTTGATGTCAGACAGAAACTCCAGTGTATCTTTGAAGTGTGGACAGAGCTGGAGAATAATGGGTCTTTCTCTAAATCATTGCTAAGAATGTTTCAGAAATCATTCCTCAGCCCAGCAACATCAACTCTTGTCTTTTTCAGGTCCACTTTTAAGCACCTATTCTTCATTCTTAAGCTGCTCCTTACTATGCTGTGGGCCATCATGATACTGGTATTGATCTGCATAGTTCAGTGTCTTCCTGATGAAATAGTCTGGAAAAAAAGCTTATTCTGTGCTAGCACCCTGTTCTTCCAGAGTTCCCAGAGCCTGGTGGCTGTCTGGGTGGTGAGTCTGTCCCAAAGCCACAGACCCAGGGCGTGCTGAGTCCCTCATATTTGGATGTTTGTCCTGCACACTCCCAGGTCACAGCTTCAGAGCAGGCTCTGATTCATGGCAGAGTGAGGAGGCTCCCGGACGCATCTACCTGTAACGGCTTTCCAGAGGCACAGTGCCTGGCAGGTGCCTCTGGAAGGGAGGTTTTGGTCCTTTCTGTTGCTGCTGTGGGCAGCAAAGCTATTAACCATGCCATTAACCTGTTCTGGTGAGCAAGGCCCAGGGGCCGTCTGCTTTGAGCAGAATGAAAAAAAATTCAGATAAAAAAAAATCAAAAAGAGGAAATTCACTGTGAACTGAAAGCCTTACTTTGCAGGCAGGTCTACTTCTGCATTTCCATGCATTTGATGTACTCTGCCTCTCACACTTCTCTTGCCTTCTAGTGAGAGAATCCTTAGCTGAACCTACAATTGCACCTTTATTACAAAAATAAGCAGATGAAAAGAATAGAGAGAAAGAGAGAAACTGTTAGTACCTCAACTGAAGGCAAGACTAATAAACTCATATTTTATCGGACATCAGAGAACCTATAAAGAGAAGAGATATTGGGAATCAGGCCTCATAATTTTCATAGCTCCAGAACTACTTTTTATCTCATTATTTTGAGAATTCCTTTTACTGATGTGGGAAAGAATCTTACCCTAAGTAGAGTAAATATGCATTTAAAATGTGTTTATTTTCAGGTGGCATATTGAGAATCTGGAATGTGGAGAATGAGGTCTAGCACTGGTTTTATGTTAGAGTTAAAGCATAGAGCTGGAGAGGGAGGAACTGACTTCTGTGCTTTGCCTGTGTCTGTATTAAAACAGCATATGTGATAGTGCATATGAATGATTCTTTAAAATCTTACACAATACTAAGACTTCTGAGAGAAGAATACGCTATTTAAAATAGTTCTGCCCTTAAATAAATTGCATGAGAAATGTTTTGGCAAAGAGCAAACAGCTGTTTAAATTTTTCAACCAACTGATCAATAAGTGGATGAAGCTTGAAAAGCTGTTCACACTCTGGGGTAAGCATAGAAATATTCATTGTAATGCAGAGATTTCGTGAAAAGTAAGTACTACTTAGAGTTATTACAAAGTGAAATTAAGTGCATATGTAGTTGATTAGGTAACAAATCCAGGGACATAAACAATGAACATCATGGGTGGGAGCTAAACAACAGTCTTGAGTCATCACAAACACAACCACAAATTTTGTATGCAGAAGACACAGAACTGGCTCTCTGGCTAAAGGCAAATTCGTCTTGGCTGCAGAAGGGTTGTGAGGATTCCTACTCGGAGGAAGATGCAGCACTGAAAAGGGCATTGTTATCTCCTCTTGAGCAGTTGGGACATTGCCTTGACTCAGATGTAGTGGTATGTGTTCATGGCTGTGTGCTGAGACTGGAAAGCAGTCCTATTCAGGGCTGCACATGACAGCCCAGAGCTTGGCCAATGCATGGCATATCCTTCCCACTTATGCAGAGCTTGTTCTCAAAAGCCCAGTATTCACAGGAATTCCTGTCCAAGGGTTGAGTGCCAGCTTGTAACGAATCTGAGGCTTCAAACAATGGATAATCAATGAAGCTAGAAAAGAACAATACCCATGTTGTTGCATGCTATTCCCAGTGTTTTGCTAGATGCTCACAATGTTTTTAGACCATCCCTATCTGTGGTAAAAGCTTAGTGTGTCGTACTGCATCCTTACAGCACAGTAATTCTTACTATACTGAGGTTAAGGTTTACTTAATTGCCCAGAGCTAAGAGGCAAGTATAGTTACTGATGTGTGAAGTGGTTCAGTTTTTGTTTGGTTCCATATTTGGTTGTTCTCTGCCTGGCTGTAGCCATGCTGCTCACATAGTGACCGGGATTGTTTCCCAGCAGCTTGTGCGAGGTGGATTTCTGTACTGACTAGCTGTCAGTAGTAATTATCCAGTAAGGGTATAAAAAGTTGCACAGTCTCAGTAGAGTTATTAGTTTCTAACAACCTTTGTCCAAAAATACCCAAATAGTAAAGAAAATGGGACTGCAGCTGTAAATAGGAAAAATGACAACAGGAGCACTGATAATAATTTCCGTAAAAGAAGTGCTCCAGTCAGGTTCTGATGTGATGTTTAAACATGTAGAAGAAAAAAGGACAAATCTGAAAGATATTACAGATATTAAGTATTCTACAGTAGTTTCTTTCCTTCCTCACTCCTCATCCTTTCTCCATGGCTCTGGAATTCTCCTCTGTTTATAACAAAAACTTCTGTTTTGTTTCATTTCCCCACATTGCATTCTGAGCTACAAGGGGAATATGAATCGTTCCAGGAACTATAGTAACCAGTGCATCTTAACTGGGATAAAACAAGACACAATTTGGCTCATAGTATGGACAAGGACAGTCATGTATAAAATTTGTTAGACAGCCATGATTTACTAGAGAAAGAGTAATTCTTCCATGCCTAATGGCTTCTGCCATGTGTTTAAATACAGCTGTTATTTTCATTATATGTTCTATTAAGTGAAGACCAATCTTGTTATAGAAGCAGAATAGGAATAGTTTCCTTGACTGAAAACCAAGTGTTGGGTGAATAAAAATGACAGACTCAAGCCCCAAAGCTTGGTTAATATACTTACTGTTCCTGGGCTTCTGAGTTCGTTCCATTGAACACCTTGGCCTGTAGTTTCAGAGTTTATTCTTTCCAAGAAGATATTCTACACAAGTTGTTCAAAGTGATAACGTGATCAACGACTGAAAATACTGCATGGAGATAAAATGAGTATTTTCCCATTTAGTTCTAGACCATCTACAAAGGATTGTTACCATTGACTGGAGAATAAAAATAAAATGATGTGGAACGTGTGCCTGTTCAGTTAGCATAGGGTCTGTGTTAATTGATTTCAACAAGCACCTCAAGCACCACCGACACCTTTTCTTTGCTATTAACTAATGATGGTTGTCTCACTGAGGTTATTACTGGGTCTATACTCATTTCCAGGAGCCCATAGCAGAAAATCTTTTTGGATCCAAACTTAAATGCTCAAGATAAGTCTTCATGGAAAGGGAGTGAAGGAGCTAATATCTACCAAAGATAATTATTGTAGTTGTTATATTTAGTAGTAATTTGATATTAGCTATAGTTTAATAAATATGCATTGTGCTTTGCTGAGAATTCAACAAGAGTAGGTTATTGCGTCGAGGTGCTTACCATGTGAATCAGACATAACACAGGAAGGATAACTGGAAGCCCTCACAGATGGGCAGGTGAGCGTGTGGGGGTAAGATGGAAATAACTTCTGCTCTTAAGGTGAATTAAGAGTCAAAGAGAGTGGCGTGGAGGGCTGAAAGGGAGTCCTTGCTGGAAAGCTAATTGAAAACAGCAACTTTCGAGTAGGACTGGAAGGAAGGAGTTTGGAAGGTTCGTATTTTGAGACGAAAGAACTTTATGAAGTGTGTATTGGGTCCATGTGGAGTTAAGGAAGCACACAACAGAATCTCTTAGAGTTTGCGAAATGCCTATCTAGGCTTCACAGACATTATACAGTGCCCTGGTTAGCCTTGTTAACTTTATTGAGTGTGCTTCGAGGACATGCAGACTTTCAAAGTATGTGAAAGCCACTTTTAATAATTAATTGGCTCACTCTCTCCCACCTATTGCTTCATATCTAATAAAAGGCAACAGCAAAGTCCTTGCCAAAGCCAACAGATACAATAATATTTAGGTTAGTTGTGTTTGAGATATGACAGGCTAGAAAGGATATCCCCAAAGATCTTAGAAGTGAAACAATCCCCATTTTTTGTCCTGTCTTATTTCTCCCATGACTCTCATATGATGTGCTCTTAGACTAAATTTTCCCTGATCTAGTAAGTGATTTCAGGAAGATCAGTCCACTTTTAGAGAACGAGAAGTGTGTGTGTGCACATCTGTTTGAACTGATTTGTAACTGGAAGTATGTTTCGACTTTACTGTGTCAGGGAGACATGCTGAAATTTCCAAGTGATAAACTGACTTCTGCCACAAGCGAAGCAGCCACCATCCACACTATCATCTACATCCATGCACTTGCAGTGTGACACAGGAAATGACACACCATTATCAGATGGCTGTTAAGATGGATGCAGGGAAAGGGTGCACTTGCTGGCATGACCGCAAAGACAGACATCCACAGATCTTCTGTAGTCACTTAAGTGTGTGCAGTTAAAGTGTGCCTGTTGTACACTTGGGGAAATTTTTGTTTAAACACTTAAGTTTGGAGGAGGCCGTGAATACGTTTCCAGAGGGAGAAGGGAGGAAACCAGCAAGCTTAACGGGAGGGAAAGCCATATGGGTCTTCAAGAGACCAGGAGGAGTAAGGCAGTAACAAAGGGTTGGACATTCAGCCTGAACCTGACTTTATGTGCCTCCCACAGTAGGGAGGTGGCTAATGCGATGGAAGCTTATTGTCACCTGCTATTGTGGTCTTATGCAAAGCATAGCCTTGTTAGACCTTAAAATGGGTACTGAGCGTGCCACTTCTTGAACTTGTCAAGAGGACACGCCCTGTGCAGAAGATAAATAAATGATGAATCAATTCTAAGAGAAGCCATATGGAGGCTAGAGAGTCAGAGGAGATCAAGGTCAATGTGGCTCAGGGAATCTTTACAAGAAGGGTCATACCACATGACTGTCAGGAGATATCAGCCAGATCTACATCAGAACGGGAATCACCCAGTGCTGCGAAATGTTGCTCAGGGCAGGAACAAGGCTCTGTCTTCTCTGGCTGGTCTGGTCTCCACTGTGCATATTCTGCCTGTTGGTAAGACTCACCAATATTCTCTCTTTAGGCAGTGTTTCACAGTCATATCCTTTTGCATGCTGTGGCATGCAAACAGTTACTAAGGTCTTTCATACTAACTGGTCAAGTAATGCGGTCACAATTATACCTAACTGCTGTTGTTTTAGAGTTAGACTTACATACTCACAACAGGCCATCTGTTAGATGACACTATCCTGTGGACTATGGCTTTATTCCTGGTAGCTCAGAACTATCCATAATGCCCATGTCATCTGCAGGTACAAGCAAAGCCCATGAAAAGATGTCACTGTGCAATGCCAGTCTGCATTTCACAAGTGTCTGTGCATGGTACCTATGATCATATCATGACACCTCTTAGTCATACATCCACATCTGATGGTAATAACTGGAAGAGACCAGAGCCATTAAAATTAGATAACCATGGATAACACGCGCTTATGTATTATGTACTGTATGTTATTATTAAGAACTAGGAGCAGGAAGACACAGTGATACAAGAGTTAACAGATGCCTAAAGCGTTACTCTCTTCTTTGCTGATACAGGTGACTTGTTTCTCACGCAAAGGAAAATTATAGATGAATCTGTCATAGGTAGGTAGAACTTTTGCCATTTTTAAGATGCAGGTCAGAGCAGTTGCACCTGTTGACACAGTTCTGTGGTATCAATAGTCTCAGCATGCAGCGTGGTCCTTGCTTTGTCATACATCATGGGTTCCCTTCTAATGCTGCCGCAGAGACTGTCACAGCTACCCAGAAGTCTTGTGAGGAGGAGTACAGGACTTCAGCAGTCAGGGTCAGGACCACTGGAAGGTGGTGTGGAGATCACTGCAGAGAATTTAAAAGGTGAGGTGCCAAATGGTAAGTACAGAAATGCACTGTGCACCAAGCTTCTCTGTGCACAGACGTAGGTGTGTTGTGCAGAGTAAAGGCAGAAAATACTAAGTTCTGCTTCCAACCAGGATTTGTTGCATTATAATGGTGGATAAAACAATGGGGGAAAAGCGTATGTGCAACAGTTAGGCAAGAATAATAAAACTGACATTTAAAAGCCAAAACGATAGAAAATACATAAATGCAGCAATGGGATCTAGTGATAAATTTTAAGTGCAAAGTTAAGGAAAAGAAGAACAAAGCAGTTTATCCATCTTCCTATGTTGTTAGCAAGTGTGAGGGAATAGGACCTGCTTGTATGGCAGGCCACTGCTTGATCTGAAGTATCTGGGGGCACGTTCACAATAGGTAAAATACTCTTCAGGTACTCTCTCTGTCCAGGTGGTACTGGATGCCAATGCAATACTGGCCAGAGTTGGGGACAAAGTGTCACCTCTGCTCTGTAGTCTGTTACTGTCCCCTTTCCTGATCTGCTTCCAAACCAGTGCCAGTGTGTGCTGGCAACGCCACTGTGGACTCAGGAACAGAGGACGGAGACCGCACCCTTGACACAAGTATTACTGTATCTCTCTGACAGCAGCTTTAGCACTTCAGCATCAGCCCACGTGTGCAAGGGTCAAAAGGACTAGTAAGTTAATAAATTTAAAAAACTTCTAATATGCTAACAGCATTTTTAAAGCTGAGATCTAATTTTTGACTTCACAGTAAGCTTAAGGACAAATTTTGTATCCTACTGGCAAGGGACATTCACCGCTTTTTCAGAGGCATGTTATGTTTTACCTTCTTGAAATTATTTATGACTGAGTAAAACTTGTTAAGAGTAGAAACTGTGCAGGAGGGAATGGGGAGGTACAGATTGTTAAAAATAATCCAGAGGAAGGTGGATTAGTAGGCTCAGATGAGGTAGGCAGATGTGTTTTGTCAGTGCTCGAGCAGTTTAAAGGATTCTTACATTTACGCACCTAGGAGAAGGACATGCTAGAGCATGAATGGGAAATTGAAACTCACTTCTGTGCATTAAGCTCTTCAAGGCTGTACGAGAACTGTTTTGCCCAGTATAATTTTGGGAGTAATTTTCACCTTTGGAGAAAAAGGAAGGAATACGGACTGGTCACAGTTTGAAATAAATCTGGGGGTTTAAAGTTTGTTAAAATAAAAATTTTACGGAACATGCGTAGTCCAAATCTTACTCTGTTCCACACAAAAGACAGAAACTCCCTTGATGAGAGTTTGTTTGGGATTAGGAATTATCCTGCCTTGGAGCAGGAGAATGCTGTAGATCTTCCACTTCGTTCTTACATGATTCTGTGCCAGAAAATGCTTTGATGCTTTTTAAAATGAAACTGCGTCTGCACAGAGTTTTCAGGTGCACTCAAACTCCAAAAGTTGGTATGAATTACCTGACAATTGTATAAAATGAATGCAACTGTAAATAAAATTACTCACTGCAGTCTCACAATTAGGTGTGCACACTGGCAGGATCAGATCGTGCAAATTTGAGCTTTTGAGGGGGAAGTACCATCTCTGTATTTAAACATTGCTGCTACAATGAAACCTGTGGACCTATGCGTTCATGATGTGGCACTAAGCATGATATTTCAACAGTGTAAAATTGTATTTCCTACTGTATCAAAAACAGTCTTACAGCTCAGTAAAACAAGTGTGCTGGGGATCTGGTATCTAACCTGAACCTGTTTTTGGTAGTAGATAGTTCATATAAAGTGCTAGTATGATAACTAAACAATGGTTTGAAGCACCTTAAAAAGAAAAAAATATTTTAAAGTTGAAACCATCAGCAAACTTGCATTTTCCTAGAGTGATACCTTTAAAGAGGTATTTCATTACAATGCAATATTTCAAATTCCAGGTAGTCTCTTTTTTCCATGTAGAAGGGACGCGTAACAATGTCAAATGTTGCTGTTGATAGTAGAGCCTTAGCCTGCACAACAGATTTGTAAGAGCAGAATGCTTTGTCCTCTTGCTCTTGCAGGAGCATCCGTTTGAAGAGTAACACATCTGTAATACGTTCAGGTTGCTTTTTTATCAGCAGCCGATGGTAACACTCTTAAGAAAGGGCCGAATTCTCATACCTACAAATACGTTTGTCAACAAAATATGAGCATGCAAGACAACAGTTCAGTCACATTTCGCTTTCATTTTTTCTCTTTTGTGCTAGGGTGTAACTTCCAACTGTCAGCTCTTTCAGCTGAGTGTCAGCCTTTTTATAACTGCTGCAGCATATCAACCCCTTTAAAATTACCATATGTCAGCTGTTTACCATATCGACTGAAAGCATGCGTAGTGGCTTGTTCCCCTTTGCCCTACCTGCGTTGCTCTTGGTGACAGCCAGGTGATTATTTTAGCTGACAATTTGGCCACTGGCAGCAATGCCCCAGGTGTATTTGATGTGGCTGTGCCGAGTCCGGGAAAGTCAGTCAGTCGCAGAACCAGACAGCAGGAAGAATGGGGCTGGGCGGTGGATGTGCTTGGCAGGCTGGCTAGTGAGCAGGCAGACTTACGGACCTAATCCCTTCCTTCCTTGCCTGAATATTTAGACAACCGGGAGACAATTACACTGTAGGCTGTGTGATCTCCGTGGGAATTTGCTCCTGAGAAGACCTGACTACAGAAGCGGGAGAATCTGTTTGTCCTAGCGTCTGCCTGAGTTTTTGACTAATGCCATCGCTATAGGATGTTAGCACCTTGCAAATATTTAAAAATATTGCAATAACCCTGTTTTTCCCCATCCTCGCTGACAAAAAGATGAATGGCAAAGGGCTTACTCATGGCAAACCTTGTGTTAATGGTAATGTGCCAGCGTGTGTCTGGTTTTGGACTGTGTCCGGTGACTGGTTCCTGACTGTGAACCGGAGCTTTTGCTGGCATTTTTCTGTGTCTGACATCCAATTTGGACCTGTACTGCAGAGGGAAACAGTAGTAAGCTAGTAACGGAGTGCCAGATAGTAAGAGGATGACAAGTCTTTTCCAGTCTTGTGTGAATGTTATTGAATGAGCAGTCAGTGTGCTAGGGGCCAGTGAGCCAACAAATATGTTCAGTGTTCCCACAAAATAGTCTTCAGAATAGTAGGAGGTGTGATTACGAAGGGGAGGCATTTGAAAGCTATAGATAGTGGAGTTAGGCAGGGGAAGTGAGCTGGCAGGAAGGCGTTTTGAAGCTAAATGGGGCTCTGCGTAAGCCTTTCCCACAGCAGCTCTGCCCATCCAGCTAGCACGTCCCGCTGGCGTGGAGCAGCCAAGGGCAGGAGGCTGCCGGTATGTTTCCCTGTGGGAAAAGAGGAATGAAGGTTATGGGGAAGTGTCAAGGGCCACACACATGGGGCGGACACAAAAAAGTCTGAACAAGGGGCATCTCTGCCAGGAGTGCGGCTGTAGCAGTGACCAGGCCTGGCTGTGTGTATTTTCAGCTGCTTTCACCAAGTCTCTGCAGAGGGTGAAAGTGAGGTCTCTGAGGCTGAATTGTCTGACATTCTCTCCTTTTATATTAGCCATATTATTTACCAATTTCGAAAATGATTCAGTAGGGGATAACTAGTGTTCTGAGATCATGATGGGTCTAGTCGGCTTTCCAGAGAGTACAGCAATTACCGTGTGAATAGAGGTGAACGTGACGGACAGGCCGGGTGGCTGCTCTCTCCAGCCTAAGCATTAGTTTTCTTGTGTTTATGTGCACACCTCTTCTCTGTGATTAGCCTCAGTGGAAACACCGTCGTGAGGGTCCCGTTGGCAGAAACGACTTAATAGGCAAAATGAGGGGGGTAGGTGTTCTTCTGTCTTTTTCATTTTTAATTAAATAAGGCAAAATACACAATAAGTGAAGTCTGATTTGCATGAAAATTTGTATGCATGTATAATAGATGTTAATGTTAACGCGGGAAATTACTTTCTTTCAACTCAGTGGCCTGTATGTTTGATTTTTAGAATTACTTGCTTCTTTGTAACTTTCAGTAAGTTTCTATTGCAAAATAGTGCCTCTAAATTCCTTGTGAAATACTCAAGCACTTTGTAGTCTAGTAGATAAGGACATTGCCTTCTATTGGAAAGTACTTTTTATTAAAATCCATTGGCAGCTTTTCGATAAATTCCTCTTTTTTTTCCTCTGTCAAATGTATTATTACGAGTATAACAATGAATGCTATCATTAAGAAATACCATGCATTTAATAGCCATAATTTAAAACTTCTATTCCACGAGCAAATGTATGTGTGTGTCTGTGTGTGTAAAAGCCAGTTTTCATTGGATTTTTGAATGCAGCTAAGTCTTGGAATGAACTAGCAAATATCCTTTGTTTAAACTTAACAATGCTTGTATTTGATATTTTCAGAATTAATTTTTATAGCAGATTTCATTATATCTCTGTTGTGTTCTGGGTACAATAGGGCAGCTCACTTGCAGCTGAATTAAAATCTGTGGTTTAATAGCAGTTTGACTTGCCTAGGCAATAAACTATCTCCCGTAAATGGAGGTGCTATCAAGATAAAACATGTTAAGTTAATTCTGTAACAAATCCCTGTGTTGCTGGTGGAAAATATTCCAGAAGAATTACTCCCTGCTATGCATGGGGGCTTCATGAATTTCAGGATAATGGAGATTACTACCTCTGAGGGGTCTGCTGAAATACACTCTTTCCCTGAAACACTGTCTGAATTCTTGGAAGTCCTTATGGATCAGAAGCTGGCTATGGCCTAACTACACTTTCATTTGCTCTGCTTTAACAAAAGGTATGATTTTAAACTGACTTCAGGAATTTGGTGGAAAATCCTGTGTGGATACACTTAATTCAGTTGAACCTAGCTGATACAAATTTAATATGCACAGGTAATTTATAGGTATAAGCTAAGCTAACAGACTAAGTTTTTAACTGTTTACCTAAATCAGTTTTTAAACAGACACGGAAAAACTTTCATATAATACAAGATTGAGAAGATTGGGACTGTTTACCTTGGAGAGGAAATGAATGAGATGAATCAGAAGTGAGATGATAAAAGGTTACAGACAGTGAAGGCGTAGGCTCTACGCAAGAAATGCTATTCTACCATCAGGGAAGAACAAGGAGCATTCAGTGAAGCTTAAAAGTGGCAATGTCAAAAATAAGTAAAAAGAAATGCTCTGCCATGCAGTGAACTAGTTGCTGACAGAACTCATTGTCGCTGGATATCTCTGAGGGCAAGAGTTTTACAGGACTCCCGAGGAAGTGAGAGTTTTGTGCACGGTAGGCTTAGTCTTGACTTAACTGAAGGGGGAGGTTTGAGTGAAGGAGAAGGAAAGAGCACTGCAGCTTGATGGTGCAACAGCATGCTGATGCTTAGAAAGCTCAACACTAATGCATACGCTCATCTGTTTATGTAGATAACAAGGGTATCCTATTGCAACGGTAAGGATTAAAAAAAAAATGGTGGAAAAGGTAAATGCCTGTTCGATTCAAGCTGGTCTGCTAATCATGAGGTCAAAAGGACTTTTTTCCATGTCTTTCCTATACGCAGCTGCTTGTCCAATCTTTTGGTTGCAGGATTCTGGCTGGGTAGATCTCCAGTAGCAATTTCTTGTTCCTGTACAGATCACCACAGTTGTACCCATTTCCTTCCAAAAGCTCATCATGTCTGGTTATGCCTTAAAAGCTACAGCAAACTCTGTTGCAGTCTCATTAGGAGTTTGAATCACTGCATTTCATTGTTTCTAAGGAGCAAATGCTGCAAATTTGTCTGTAAAGGTGATTGTCTCTCCCACACACTTGAATAATAGAAAGTACCTTTGTCTGGTTACCAGAGTATGAAATAGGACAGGCCTGGAAAACTTTCAGTGTCGCTTAATTCTTGGTCCTTGGGAAAGGAAGTGCATCATAGAACAAGGTGGTTTGTTCATGGCTGTAGCTGCTAATCAAATGAACTGGGGTCCCTTTGTAAATAGCCATGGAGAAGCAATGCAGACAGCAGGAAACCGACGACAACCTGTTCTCATCCCACTGCCTCACCCTGGTGACTCTAGTCTCTTCGACATACAAAGACACCTCTTGGACACAGTTTCTAGAGCTTAAAGGGGACTATATTTTGCTCATCAAAGAAGGAGAGCCTGGAATAGGGCTCCTGAGTGGGATTTGTGGAGGCAATGGGAGAGACCGCAGTGCGGAGTTAATCAGCACTTCTGGGTTGGTCTCAGTTCAGCCTGGAGAGCTGTGTGCTACAGGGAAGAGAGGTCTGGAAAGTGACTTCTTTTTCATGTGGGCTCTTGCCTTTTTGTTGCTTGCTGCTCTGCAGCAGACGCTGAGTGTGTCTGTGCTGCCTCTTGGCTCTCCTTAGTCAGCAGCTGCTGCTTTGTTATCTGTGGAAGAAGCCTGATCATTTCCCCAGGTAGGCAGCTAGGTTGTTCTGGGACCCAGCTGCTACCTGGATCTTCTGTGTCGCTGCTGCGGACTGCACATTGTGGCAGCCCAAGAATGTGTGCAGTATGCTATTTCTTTTGTCTCACGTGCTCAGCTAACCCTGCCAGGTTGTGTGATCCACACACAAGTTCTTTCACTGCTGTTTATGATGGAATGAGGTCACAAGTTAAGTTTAAGGCCATTTAATCATTCACTTTGTCCCTATCATCTACCTTCACATCCCGCTGTCCTTAGTCACGCTTACAGTATCAATAGGCTAATTGCGCTATAGTGGAAAGACCTGGCATGCAAATCTGCCATTGCTCGTTACTGTGGCCTGGTTTGCACACCAAGTCTTCTGACTATCTCTTATGGAATGTGTATTCCACAGGGTTACAGGATATTGACAACGACTCAGTCATAGTCAGAGGCTGAGAAGTACCCTCTATGTACAAAGGATATATTTTTCCTTTTTTTGGTGTTGCTGTTGTTCTGTTGTTCTTCATTAATGTAAGTGAGAGTCAGGCATAGGACAAGAGAGAATCAAGATTTCCCTTTTTCCTACTGCTTCCTTCTCCTCCCCTCCGTTTCTTCTAGTCTTTCGTTGTGGATCTCTGAGGACACAGCTTCATCAGACCCAGCAAACTAGAGGCAGAGTTGATGGGAGGAGAGCTGGTCAGAAGATTTTTCCAAAATATTTCATTGGAAACATTTCAGATTTGATCCGATTTCAGTAAATCAAAGACAGGTTCTCACAGTCACATGTGGACTCATGGCAGGCTGAAGGGGAGCCTGTTAACTGAAGATATTCCTTGCAGAAAAGCCTAATACCCTTGCACTTCCACACTTGGTGGTGTGGAGCTAAGACTTTGAAAACTGTGGAAGTCCCAGCAGTAAATGGTGCTTACCTCTTAAGTGCTCAGCAAAAAGCCAAGATATTTCAAAAGCTCAGCTAGCTCCAAAGAGGCAGCTGGGCCAAAGGTCTGGAAGCTCTGGTTTCCCAGCCCACATCGGTGTGGCTGCGGAATGGTGCTTGGCCCTACTGGAGCCCTGGCCCTGGGAGGCCTGGCATTTGCTTGGAGAAAATTATATGTTCCTCAGACTCATGGGTACTGCTAGCAGAAATACCAGTTTCCTCAGCCCCAGAGAAGTGGTGGAGGGCCACCTCCCTCCCCAAGCAGCAGCCTGTAAACTGTCCTAGCTATATGGTGGCGGCGTCTTTTAAAATTTTATTCTGTTTGTTAAAATATTGGTTCAATCTAAAGGAAAATGAAAGCAAATAGGAAGTAGTTCCTGGCGAGCACAAACTGCTGTCTTCTGGCTGGCTTCAAAGGGGTGCCAGCTGCACCGGGGAGCAACTTCTTCCGTTAAAGAGACACAGCAATGCATTTCTCTTCCCAGCTGGCATTCACTGCAGCTCATGTTTATGGCTCTTCCCAGTGGAAATAAAGCTCTCCAGAGGACTCCTGGCTAATAGCACGGTCTAATGGAAGGGCCCCTGTGCTGGGTGATGCTAAGGATGGACGCATGAGCCTTACAGCTTGCATTAAAAAGTCAGGCCCTGTAACTAAAAGCTGTAATGATTCATTTCCTTCATGGACGGACTGTAGAGAGGCATGCGTAACAAACAGTGATGAGTGCTAGGACGCTAGTAAAACCAGCATAAAACAAAACCGTGCCAGGAAAAGGAACACTAAAAAATGTCAGCGAGAAAATAAAACAAAGGTGATACAGGGCTCGTTTTACAGCCAGGAAGTTTTTGTCAGTGTTTCTTATGGGAATATCAGTTGTAATTCTGAAATAAGTAACATTGATACTGAAATAAGACTTTTGTGCATGTATACAAATACAGGTTTTAGAGAGGGTAGTAGTTTTAGCAAAGCCCTTTTCTGATGCTTACCTATTGCACTTTTTTGAAATATTGTTTGCGTGCTAAAATATACTGCAAGTATGAGTGTATATGTTGTATTTAGATCTAATGTTATGATGGCTATAAAATAACCCATTTAGAATAATATGCAATTGGACTCCGTTAATTTTATGTGTTAGCCTAAAGTTTCTGCTGTAGCAAGGTTATTTTTATGTAAATAGAGAAGTTTGGATTGTAAAGTAAATAATTTCCATTCCGTATTCAGTGACTGAACTATATTTCTTTTTGACACTTTTGCAAAATGTGTTACACAGGATTAGTAAAAAAATCACTCACTACAGCTTTTATATTTAATTTCACACGGCTGTGCTAACTGAAAGAGGCAGTACTATGTTAGAAATACAATATTTTCTTTGTTTGGAGAGGAGGATGTTACCTATGATTTGCATACTTGTGGTTATTGGTTGTTATTGGGAAAGCTAACATTTTGGAGGTGAAATTAATAAAGTTGAGATCCATTAAGCAGAAAAAAATATGAGAGAAAAATGTGTGTTCCTGTGAAAAATCCCTTTGTAGGTAATAGTATAGCTATGTGTCATTTTTTAGCTACTGAAATGTAAAGTAGGTAATTGGAAAATGCCTACATTTTCCAACTCCCTAGGATACTAATAAGCATACTTCTGATAGAAACACTGCAAGTAACGGTTTTACCAACTCGGCCTGCTGCTGATGTGATACCCATACCATCAAATCACAGGCCATACCAGATGTGGTTAGGTGCTGTCACACTAAATTTAACCCTCATCTGTTAGGGAAAGAGTCCAGGTGAAAGGTCAATTCCAACATCAAAGTGGCCATTTAATGCTTTTATTTCCTCTAATTGCAAATGATAATCAATGAGAATCATTTATAAAACTTGTCCAGAGGAGTGATTATCTACTTAAAATGACATCTTCTGCCTAAGGCACTGTAATTGCAATCAGGTTTATGCCATATGATCATAATGGGATTCAGAACTTAATGATGTATATGGTTAACTTGTTTGCAGTACTTGGCAAATAGACCTGAGTAGGTTATTTCTCTGATAGGAACTTCATCGTGTTTGACCTTTTGTTATCCAAGGATTTGAGTAAAGTATTACCTTCTCTGGAATTAGGTGCTTGAGTAAAACATTTCAAGGGCCTGCTTAACACTTCATCTGTGCTACAATAGCAATTAATGTCTGTGTAAGTAAACTTTCTGTTTTAAAGGTCATTAATTTTCTTTACACAATACAGCTCAGAGAGCCTGCTACGAACATAATTGGGAGCTAGTGGTATTGATTTATGAGGGAGGATTAAAAAGGCTAAAAATCTAAAAATTAGCTAAGTCGTGACTAGGAAAGGGTGTGATGTAAGTCTGCCTCTTGGTGTTTCTGTTCATATTAGGTATCTGGGTGAAGTTCTTTGGCTTTTGTTTCAAGAGTCAAACCAGATGTTCTAGTCATTCTTTCTGGTCTTAAAGCCCCTACACCGTACTTACCTGATTCTTTAAAACTTGAGGAGGAACATGGTTCATCTTTACATGGAGAAGTATTTCACCCTACAGACAAACCAACAGGGCTGGTTCTGCTGTAGGACTTGGGGGTATAAAGGATGTTTGGGCGGTGATGGAACAGAGTTGTGCCACTACATTGATTTCCTGGGTTGGGGTAGAGGCTGTGCCAGGCAGCTCTTGTTCCACGCAGGGGCTGCTTTGCAATGGTGTCACACCACTGTGTTAAGGAGATTGCTTTTTGCTCTGATGGAAAATGTTCTTAGTCCTGGCTCTCCTTTATGCCAGTTCGGACTCAGATTAATTTCAGTCACCTGTATGGGAGTTACTTTGGTTTTACAGCTGTATTAGGGGCAGATTGTGTTTCATTAACTTTATGAAGACTATATTAATGTGAACAAGGGTTTGTAGGACTGAAGCATTTCTCACTGATGAGATTGATTCAACCGTAATTCCTCTTAAGGATCTGTTTTGGATTTGGCTCCTTCAGTTGGCAGCACAATTAGTTCTGTAGCATCTGGAAAATGGTTGTGCATCATACATTACCATCATAAGAATCCTTATTATAGTACATTATTTATCTGTAGCGGTGCCCACTATTTATTGGGGCTTTCCAAAACGTAAGAAGATCTTTACTCTGAAGTAATCACAAACTAAATAATCAGTAGCTTACCAAAATTTAGAAACTAGCCATTGTTGCCAACTAGATCCGTAGAGAATATTTGATGGCATGGCTCGTAGTACATCAATTAAGAATTGCCGATGAGAATCCAACACGGTAAGTAACAAAATTAATGGAAGGGCAAGCACTGGAGCTTCTTGCAGTATTTCAGTATTAAAAAGCTCCATTTCTAAATTAGGAGAGTACGTGTTACCAGACTTTCAACTTGTTACTGATCCAAAACTCAGTGTTGCCCATTAAACGCTATGGGACAGTGTCATCTTTGTGAAGAAACCACGTGATGAACTATGCAGGAGAAAGCAACATTTTTTTTGGCAATTAAAAAATAGGTATCTGTTTGAACCTGCGCAGGAGCTGAAGTGTGAGAAAGGCAGAGGGAAACTGGTCAAAAGTAAAGGAGAATAACCAGAGCTGAGCCTCAGTGAAAATGGGGTGAGGACTCCAACACTTGGCTTCCGTGCCTTTACTTTTAGTACTCTTGTGGGGCTGAAGCTGCTTGTGTGTGTGTGTATGTAGACATACTTAATGCAGTGAGACTGAAATCCTTAATCTGGCACTCCCAAGCAGCAACAATAGTTAATAATTTTGCATCATATTTTTCTAGAAACTGATCGGCGCTCTGAATTGTAAGAAACAAATTCACAAAGAAAATGGAGCTGCAAAATTCTACTGCTTAACCAATATTTTGCAGTATACAGACTTTCCTTTCACTTTTTTTTAAGCAAGAAGAGTTTAAACCATCATGTGAGGCACACCTTCTGTTGGATTTGTTTTAGTTTTGCGTAAAATATTTCTGTGAATGAGTGTGAGTTCTCTTCCCCTTAAGACTTCTGTTGACTGGCAGAAACCATCTGTTTAGATGTTTTTATGCCTGTTTAATTGATAATCAAGACTGAATCCTGTTGTTTAGCAAATCTGACTTGCCTGTTAGTAAACTCTATTCCCACATTAAACTCTGAAGTATAGAGTACACAGAGAAACAAATTCCTGACCTGTAATAAAACTGACAACCTGTACCTTCTGCTAGTATCTCTAAGTACAGCCTCTTTAATCATGGTCTAATTGAAACTTTGGTATTAGAAGGGAAGAGGAGACTGTTAGAGCCTGAAGGGACAGTTTGTCTTAAGATGCCAAGAAAACTTCCAGGGCTCCCTAGCACACAGAGTAGAATGAGTTATGTTCACCTGTCGGGAAGGGAAATTCAGCAGTTCTGCTAGACTTCGCAGTTCAAATCATGAATCAGGATCCCAGTGATGAGTATGGCTTAGGACTGATGAATGATTTATGAATGACTTCTGCTTTTTAGCTTCTGCAGGAATCTTTTTTTCAAGCTTTTTCTTACACTCTGCCCACCGCTTTTCTTTAAGGGAAATTTGCAAGTGTAACAGAATACCTTGATTATTAGAACTGAAGGTTTAGGGGAAAAACCTGAATACTGTAAAAGTAGGAATTTGATCATGAGAGTTAACAGGAATGTGTCTAAGCCTTTGGGGTTTTTTTGGTTGTTTCCCCCCCCCCCAAGTCTGTGTGTCTCTAAAGGGCGTGAATAGTGGAAAACTCTTACTGCTTTCTCACATATTCCCTCTTTTCTCATCATGTTCCCAGCCTGATCCAGGTCTAACTGATAGCACCACTGCAGTAGTGCTTTCTACTGGAAGAAACTGCCAGTCTCCAAATCTTGTTCTTAGTATGTTGGGCAGTAATCAAATTCAGAATTGAAAGCAGGGGAAAAACAAGTTTTCTTTCTGCAATGGATATGTCCCAGGAGTTATAGATTGTGAGGCTTCAGGAATTTGAACACACCAGTGGCTGGTCACAGCTGTCTACTGGTGGCCTGCTACTAAAGCGGTGACTTTCAGTGTAGTTTACAGACTCCCAGGTTTCTGTTGATAGCTTTTGCAGGTGGCCGTTGCCTTCCCTCTACCACAAAAGGTAACTAAAACCATGTAAAAGGCTACAAAGTTATCAGGGAGTCTGCATCTACCCTGAAAAAGATGTAGCTGTCTGAAGGGGGGGAAAGGATAGGGGGTATGTGGGTGGGTGGTTGTATAAAGTTGACCCGAAAATTACCAAGTAACTAAAAGGAATCTGTGATCTAGTCCATGGTCAGTGCAGTTGTCCTGGAAATGCATCTGAATGTAGAAGTATGCATGAGGAAATCCTTGCAACTGTAAGCAAAATGCAAACGATTCCCCGCATTATTTGTTTGAGGGAAGGGGTTCCTTATACCTGCATACAAGCTATGTGGCAGGTTTCACTCTCCCAGACTGGGAGCTGTGATAAGTAATCACACAGCTTCTTCTAGCTGTTCTGCTGCAATCACTAAGGTTTAGATTGCAGCTAAGCATTATTCTCGCAAGGCTTAATGTTGAAAGACAGGTATTTCCAACCACTACAGCCTAAGTACCAACATTCCTGTTTGAAATGGATTACGTTTGTGCATGTAAGAATTTTATTTATGGCTGTTGTCTGAAGTGTTGCATCTTATGCTCTGTCTTCACAAATGTGGTGCATGTGTTTCAGGGCTGAAAAGCATATTTTTAAGCGTGAGAATGGTTTCAGTTGCCCATGAACACACTGCGTGTGGCTTGGTTATATGGAAGGAGTTTTTGTAAAACACAACTAGGATTTGAATTTAGAGTGTAGTAGCACTGTGCCAAATGTGTGATCCTGACCCCAGAGTGCCTCTGTAGTTCAGATTAGGTGGAAAAAGGGGCCTTAGTGCGGAGTAAGGGGGCCCAGAATATAGAATAGCTGTAACTCGCTGCTTTCTCAGGTAGACAAACCCTAGAGAAATTTACCCTTTAGCCATCAGGCCAACAGAGACTCTCTTTCCTTGGATTCCTCCTTATATTACAAACCCTTTGTAAATATTTCCTTTGGCTTTAAATGCAACATTTCATAGTCTTAGAATATTTTTTTTCCATAATGTAAATGGACGCTTTCTTGTAGCTTAAATGGAACCAGTCATGATGCTGGCTTGTTTGCTTGCTTTGTATAGGGAATTTAGTATGACACCTTTTCCTCATTGTGGTATGTTACTTTCTTTCTTTAGTACCAGATTTTTTTTTTTTAATTTTGTTTTGAAGTCAGTGAGCACAGAGCAGAATATGTTCTCTTGAAACCCTGATAGACTTCATGAGCAGTTTTTCTACTTAATCCTCAAAGCTTCAGTGCCACTTTCCCCCCGCCTTCATGATTTCAGTCCTAGTTTGGCCCACTGCATAACAAAAAGAAGCTCGAAGGATGCTGTAAGTTATATTGGCATGTGTGCTCCCTTGAGAGAGAGTGCGCTGCTTCATCCAAATCCCAGGATACCCTGACACCCATCTGCCAGGGAACTCCTCATCTGCCTAATGTGGGATTAGATGCTGTATGAAGCACTTGCTTTTTCTTCCTTTTTAATACATTTTCTGAATACTAAATATCCCTCTCTACACCCACATAGCTTACCTCTTTCATGTTGTTTTATAATAAGTATCCGTTATTAGCATAATAACTGCTCAAAGTGACATCTTACATTGTATTGTCAAAGATCCATGTATTAATATTTCCACAGTTCTGATGCTATGATACACTGTAGTACTGTAATTTTACCAGAGATTATTATTTTTGTGTCAAAGATCTGCCTATTCCATTTACATACCATACAGTGACACCAAAGCTACTGATAGTGGGCTGTTATGAAGCTTCTGTAAAGCTACGTGTCAAAAAAAGTATGTAAAAGCATACCAAGCCTCAGAGTGCTTTGATTGCTTCTTGAATTGCTTGAAAAAGGAGAATGAGGAAATTCATTCATACAACATTTCCCTGTTGCGTATGTATTTGTTTATCTTAAAATTGTTTAGGCCTGTCTTATATCCTGTCTTCCAAGCGATGCGAGTTGGCAAAGGCCAGCACGCCCGTCTTAACTCTGTTTTATTATTTATCAAGAAGCCTTTGTATAAAGATTAACTGTGTTTGCTCTCTATTTGCTATTATTTCCCCCCACTGCTCAGTAAGTACCCCAAGCAGTTTGATAAGAGGAGGGAAAGGTTGTCTGGTTTCATTGTTGCTCCTCTCAGAATCTCTTGTATCCTCTGGCGAAATGTTATCTCGTACTTTGTTCTAGTAATAGTCCTCAGTGATTCAAAACAGGTATTCTTTTGTCTCCTACCCTAACAATGCATGCACGGGAGGCCGTTTGTTCTCTTTCACCAGCTCGCTGCTGTTAACAAACGCAACGCTGGATGAGAAGAACAGCTGTCTTCTCGCCCGGTATCGATAGATCGCCCTCCTCCTCCTCCTGCATGGCGATAAGCTCGCGGGGGGGAGAGCTGCGAATGGGCAAAATCATCTTGACTCTTGCCTTGCTCTGTAAGCCACAGACTTCTTTCTCCCTCTCTGCTACAAGGCATGTTTCGAGGCGATAACTGTGATACTCGCACGTACACGTGCGGTTGCGAGGTGTCCTTCCTGAGGTGCCCCAGTTCTAAGCCAGAGTCTGTAAAATAATTTTAAAAATATTTACTTGAGGTGATGATTTCCCCCGACAATAGTGTACTTATAAAGTTTGCGTGAGTAGAACTGCTAAATCCATACTCTCTGTTTACGTATAAAATTTTGAATCTAGGAAAATATTTCATCAAGCCACTCCTTTTTTACCATTCACTGCTTCTTGAAAATGATCTGGCTGCCATTACATTTTTCTACATATAATGAATGCTGAATCAGTGGATAATGCTGTTTTAGCCCTCTTTCCTTCTTCTGGGGAGGCAGGGAGGAGGGGTTTGGGAGACGAGTTTGTTCTGTTTGTTTCTGGGAAAAGTGGGAGAATACATTTTATAGAAATCACTTGTGTGTAACAATTAGACTCAGCCCTAAGGAAACCGGCTTCATTTTGAGGTTTTCTAAAGAAAACCAAAGGATTGAAGTCACAGATGGGAAGGGGAGAGAAGAAAGAAGGAAACAGCGCTTGTTGCACCCCGCCACTGGAGATCCCAGAGACCTCGTCTGGGTTGTGCTTGGCCTCGGCTCAGATCTTCACTTTATGCAAAACCATCTCTCGCCCCATTTTGGGAATGCCCTCACTACAGAGCTATAGGTTCTCCTGGGATGCTGTATTATCCTGATGCTCTTCCATCATGAAAGCTATAATGCTAATGGTCATAAGGCCCGAAAGAGGGTGAGAGTGACTTGGAATTTTTTTGATTTTGGCTTCCATGATTGTCCTGTATGAAGTGATACAAGCCCAGGTAGAAATAGTGAAGAAAAATCTACCTCAGAATAGCTTTCAACCCAGTGATTAGGTCTGTCTCCTCAGAAATGAAAGCCCTGGGTTAATGTTCCTTCCCTTCCTAAGAGCAGCAACATAAAATGAGGACTCTTGTCTCTCTGTCATAAATATTAGCACCCCATAAATATGTGATTGTCACTGTAGAAATCATAACTAATAAAGACTATATTCCAAGGTCTTTCAATATTTGAGGGGTTTGGGTTGTTTTATGGAGCCATAGTTATTTGCCAAATATTACCTGAATTTCTCAGGAGCAATATTAAGATCACAGTGAATCTAAAAGGCATGCAATAAAACCAATGTCCTCATCCCCTAAGCAGACTTTGACCCAGCCTTGATTGCAGTCTCTGCTAAGAGAGAAAAAAATTGAAATGGTATTTTGGTGCACTGCAGCACCTACACAGTGGAGTTTGCATCCTCTGATCTAGTCAGGTTCTTAGGCTAAGGACTACAAGGTTCATAGAAATGAAACCCTAAGTAAGAGAGAGGAGAATCTGTACATTCTGTCGTTATTGCAGTGTATTTATTTGAGCTTCTTTAGTTAAATTATTTACGGCTTTAAATATTTTGGCGTGATTTCCATCTGTACGGTGTTAATCATTTCAAAGGGTCAATGGAAAGTACAATATTTTCTGTACTTACTTCCATTCTGACTAATGTGACTTCTTACGGTATTTAGCTATGCAACAACATACTGCAAGATAGGAAGAGACTGTGTTCATGAAGACCCGGAGGGACCTCCCAGACAGGCAGTTTCTCTAATATGCCTATTGGTTCTCTGGTTTCTCTGATGAGATTTTTGTTGTAATGTGCATTTATGATGAAAATTGTAACTTCTGTACATCTGCAGTAACTCTAGCAAACTGCCCTGTTGAGAGCGGCTTGTTCCACAGAATTAAAATGTAAATGAGCTCATTTATTTCTAATAGAATAGGTGTTGTACTCAGTAATTCTCACAGTACCTGGCTGAACTCTTTCTTACACAGACACAACTCTTATTGATTTCTGCAGAAAGTTTGCTGGAACATCATGGACTAGGACCATGCACAGAAGTGTTCTTGTACTGACTTACCTGCTGGTGAATACTGACTCACCAATTAGCCTCAAAGACAAACAAATGAACACCTTCACATTTTGTTTCTCTGCTCAATAATAAATTCAAAGTGGTAGGCTGGACCAGTGGTAGGTAGGATAGGACTGTGATACTGATGCTGGTTGTATTTATTAAGACTACGTTATGGTGTAACACGGTCAATTTATATTTTGCCTTTAACAATTCTAAAGTGGTTGGAAACAGTAGGTTACTGTGTTCTGTTGATGTAAATCTGAGTGGCTTCGGGGAAAACTGCTTCCCTCTCTCTCATCTGTGTAGGTAACCAATTTATTTATTTGGGATTCTGGACTTGGAATTGATTTTGTTTATGTGCTTTAAGCTCCTGTGAAACAGTGACAAACATGCTGATGTCTCAGTAACTCTGCAGATCTGATTATCTGAAGTCATTGCATTCTGTGACCTCTCACTTTCTGAATCTTGAATATTGGTATCTGTTCTAAGAAGGTCTCCAAGAGCAGCTCTGACAGGAAGCTGAACTGCCCCCAAAGTGAAGTTTTGTAAGAATTTGAGGAAGGGGGAAAATATTAGTTCACTTTTCCCCTAAATGTTTCTATCTCCATCTTCATTACACTAGATAAAGTGAGAAGGAGGAGGTAAAAAGGCTCTGCACGCTCTTTCCAGCCAGCTTTGGGAAACACTGTATTTGGTGTGCTGCTTCAGTCTGTAACAGAACAAGCTAAAAAGCCGTGGAGATCAGCTTGTCCCAGGTTTACTGAAAAATACAGTTTAATGAGAATTTTTGCTTTAATAATAAATAAGGCTCTTCTCCTTGAGTCACAGACTAATCAAGTGGCATTTCCAATAGTACTGCTCCATTGGGCTTCTGATTAGTAGGAGCCTCAGTTAATGTGAAAGGATACACTGTGTCTTCAGATGCTCGACTGCTGTGAAGTCCAGAAGTAGTATGTCTGTTTTCAGGCAGTGTTAATCACCTATGGTTTAAAGCCATTTGTGCATGGATTAATGCAGCAAGAGCCAGGGTAGAATTGGATCATGAAAATACTTAGGCCTAATTATCTAATTATTAATTCAAACCTTTATTGACTGTTGGGGAACTTGATTACGCATAGGGGCAGCTAGGATCAGGACCTAAACATGCTGGGGGACCACATTTGGGAGTAGAGGGGAGAAACCCTACATGGAGCAGTAAAAGAGCTAAGTTTTCTTCCTGAGATTGTTACTTAGAAAAAATAAGTAGTGTTGAAAGCTACCCCAAGCGAGTTACTGCTGTCTTGTCCCCCTCCCGCCCCCACTGGAAGCGTGAGAGCCAGCTCCCGGCTGGCCCTGGGGTGTGTCTCTGGAAGGACACTGTTACAGAGCTTTTTGCAAATGTTTAACACATTGTTTTTTTCAATAGCTTATTATAGCTAATATTTAATATTTCATTAAAGCAAATTTTATTTTAAGAAAAAATACTATGGAAGAGAGGCTGTAAAACCAGATCTTTTCAGCTGTTCTTCCAGAATTTTTCCTATCTCATTAGTTCCTTATGATTCTTATGCAAAATTTTAGGGGGAAAAAAAACCCCAGCTCATTAAGTTAGCTCACTGCCTTCCTCCTTGTAGTTTACATGCATCTTTTTCTTTTTCCTTCTTTTTTTTCTTTTCTTTTTTCAGTATTTTATTCACAATCTGCTCAGAGTGATCATGTCTCTTCCCAGCATTAGTTCGGGCTGAAGGAAGCCTGAACAGGGTGATTATCAACATGCTCTCCGCTGGGAGGGGTAGGTTGAAGACTGGGAAGGACTGAGATGAAATGGGAAAGCACCAGACTCTCTAATAAGTTCCCATGCCCTTCTCTGTGAAGCCCTGAGGACTAAGCCCAGCCCCATCTAACGCTCTGCTTTGGAACGTGGCTGTAGCAGGTTTCACAGTCTCGGATGCCAGCTCATGGCAGTAGACAGCTCTTTACTCCAGCCATAATCCAAGCCCCTTTTTCTTTCTGTCTGTTCCTTAAAAGTCAGCACATCTTCCATATGTGTCCCAGCTCACAGGTGTTTTCAATTTTGTACAATCTTTTTACTTGACCTGCTCTATATTCTGAACCTTTTTCCTCCTCTGGTAAATATTAGTTATACTGAATTTGGAGCAAACCTGTTGTCTCAACACTGTCTGTATCTCAGGCTGAAATCCGGAGTTTGCTGCTTTTGAGACAGAGCCTCTAAAATGGACATCCTAAAGGTGAAGATGGTTTTCTGGTTTGGGGGTTTAAGGTTTTTTTTCCTTTTTTCTTTTTTTTTTTTCCCCCCCCCCTCAGTTCCTTGAGGTGTTGGTGATCTTGAGTAACTTGTAGCTGTGTAAAACTGTCTTTACGACATGGATCATTCGCTGCAATAACCCCAGCTGCTGGCTAGTAGATGTGAAAGGGGTGCTTTTTAAACCCAGTGGAAATCTTTGGAGTGGTTGTGGCAGCCAGCAGACACAACCCAAACACAAATTCCTGTAATCTCAACAGACAGCAGCACTGAATCACTTCCAGCAGTCTCTTGCCAGCGTAGCGCTGTGTGTTTTGGAGGCGGGGGTATCTGCAACCCCACAAATCCTCGTGGCGCTGGGCACTGCTGGGTAGCCTGGCATCACGTAAGCAGGGCTCCCGGCCCCTCAGCCCCGAGGGAGCCAGAAGAAGGTGGTGAACCTCAGTTGATGCTGCTCCGTGCGTCCTTAGCAGAAAAGGAAAGGAAACGGAGAGGCCTGAGACTGAAAGAAGGAATCCCGGCGTTAGGGTCACCACTGACAGTTTAGACAAGGAGCCTGATCTTTGTTGACCTGGACTTTTATAATGGTCCGTGAAAGCAGAGTGAGCCTGTTTCATGCCCGTGCTGCTGTAAAATAGCGCAGGATAAAAGGTACCGACCAGAAATTCTCTGTGTCTTTCCACTGGCAGCGTTTTTCTGTCCATTTTACAGAGGCGTACGTGACTGCAAAGCAATGGAAAAAAATTGACTTTATGACACATCATTGTAAATGTCTCCTGTCTCTGCCCAGGTTGTAGAAGGGAGGAGAAGGAGAGGGTTTTAAATTTGGATTTTTTTTTTTTTCCAGAGGGCCTAAAAGATCAATGTTTTATACTGTTTATATTTAGCCTAACAAAACTTCTCATGTTCTTATTAGTTATTTTAAAAACCTTTCTGATTTTGAATACCAACCAGTAGAGAACTTGCAACTTCTTTTAATAGTTGCTTTATTGTAGTTGTCCCTGTTTGGAAACTGAAAGCCGTATGTTTCATGGTGATTTCTGTATGAACTTCTGGCTAGCATAAACACGGGTTCAGTCGATAAACTAGTGTTCAGTATATTAAATAATTCAGTCTGTACCCCTTTGCGTATCTCTTAATTAATATGTACCCAACATTTTCATATTCTGTTAGAATCACAGGATCGTCTAGGTTGTAAGGGACCTTTAAGATCATCAAGTCCAACCATCAAGCTAACACTGCCAAAACCACCACTAAACCGTGTCCCTAAGCACCATGTCTACGCATCTTCTAAATACCTCCAGGGACGAGTATTCCACCACTTCCCTGGGCAGCCTGTTCCAATGTTCGATAACCCTTTCATTGAAAAAATTTTTCCTAATATCCAGTCTAAACCTCCGCTGTTACTTGTTATATGGAGATGTCGGGCAGTGAGTTTCAAGACAGCCAGACAATAATACCTGGATTCATGTGTTTAAGACCTGATGGGCTGAAGGTCTTGGTGGTTTCTGCATAGTGATTTGGTAGTATTGAATATAACAGTAGAGAGATTTTCTTTGTGCTAGTTCTGAACTTCCATTTCAAAGGTGGGAATCGGCAAGTAATATCTTCTAGTCCTGTCTGTGGACTTTTGCATGCTGAAGGTACACCCTTAGATGTTGCTGTGGTTGAGCCGGGGTTGCTGGCCACTTCTGAAAAGTAGGCTACTTCTTCCTGGTTGAAAAAAATGGTGGAAGAAAAATTTGTGTATAATGGTGATTTCAGGAAAAAATATGTACTATTTCAAATAACCTCACTGCTGTTTATATTCCTCAAACCCTAGGAGAGCATTAGCAGTAGGAGGCAGGCATTCCTTGGCTCTCCTTCTGCAGAGGGTCAGGTGCTGACTGGTGAAACCCCTCTGCCCTGTCTTTCCAGTAACACTCCCGGGCATCAATTTCATGCTCCATGTGTGTCAGTACCAATCCAAGGAAAACGGTTTGTCCTTGTGGCACAAAGCATTCTCGAGAGGCTCTTCACGACATAGGCCTTCACGCTTTTGTTTTGACAGTATCTCTTCTCACACTGTCATGTTCTCAAGTCCTTCACGGCTTCAAGACTCTTACGTAAGGAGTGTGGAACTGAAATAAATGTGGAGGGCCAAACCGGTCCCATCTTGATCAGTCACAGAAACACATCCTGGGATGTGAATGAGAATGGCCTTTTTTGCTTCCCTGGGTAAATAAATGATGCATCTTTCTCCAAAGGGGATAGAAGGTTGAGTATGTCCACACCCCCATTTGTCAACATACTGTCTGGCAGTGCTGGCTGGGAGCAAAAAAAGGCCTCTGGCATATCATCTCCTGTGGTGAAGTGTCCTGGATAGAAAGAAGGAGGAAGAGGGATTATTTTACAAAGGTACAAGCTATTCTGACCCTCTTGGGGCTGGGTGACTTCCCACTGCACTTTCCTTGGGGCTGTCGTGAAATGCCATAGTTTAGCCCACATCCTTTTGCTTGGAAATCTGAACCTCCAGGCATGAATAACTTACTGGAATTAATCTTCAACTTTTGTCATCCAGTATTCAAATATTAATGTGGCTGATCAGAGTGAGGCAGTGCAACCGTGGTGGTCTTGCAAAACAGTGCATCGCACAAGTGACATTTCCTAACACGAGTCAATGTTTGTTCTTCTGTAAAAGGCGTTGTAACATTTTTCTTCAAACTGCCAGGCTAAATGGCTTGTGCTGGCCCAACCTCTGTGCAACAAACAGCGCATCTGTGCTGAACAGCAAATATCAAGAAGCAGCATCTGAAGGGGGAAGGAGGAGTAATGGAAATGCAAGAACCTCCCCTGGAGGTGATCAAACTTCTGAGATACTACAGGTTCAGCAAGAACTGTGTTTCCCCTTGTCAGCCATGCAACCAGCATAGCACTGGGAAGGAAACGTCGCCGGGGTCTGAATGAAGCGATCCTTCCAGGAAACAAATGACCTGGTAGTTCTCAGAGTGGCAGGTGAGGCATGGTCATGTGTCCAGATATGCCAGATTTACTTTGTGCTTTGAACTGGAAGGTTTTATGCAAGTTCATGAACTATGACAGTGATTAAGATTTTTTTCAACCCTTTTACTGAAGGGCAAGTGTCACCACAAACTAAATAATCTTGGATCTGGGGTTTTTGTTCCCACACAGGTGGCTTGTGCTGCAGGAGGTTATGTTGCACTGCTCTTTTCTTCCAACTCACGTCCTGGGTTGCATGGGGAGCTGGGGCAAATACTCTTCTCTTGGGGCTCTGTTTTTCTCACCTGTAATGATACTTACAGATTTTATTTATCAAAGGTTTTTTAAGTAACTGATGGAAAGTGCCATGCAAAACTCAAAATCACTGTTTTAAATTTATGAACGAATCCCAGAACAATACTGTCTCTGCTTGTTCATGAGAAGTAATGCTGTCCTAAGTCAATGAGGCTTCTTAGATCAGCTTTTACCTTAGTGCACAAGTGATCATTTTGTATGATATTAGGATTAAAAATCTCTTTGAGGGGAAGGAGGCTGTACTGTTAAATATGGCCATAACTATTTTTCAAGCAGGTAAAATAACCCTTTTCTCATCTCTACAGTGCACGGACTTTATGCAAGGACAATGTGCACATTTCCCAGCAAGTGAAAGTCAATAGAATTTCCTAACTCTCTTTGAGTTTCAAGTGAAGGTAGATGAGTACAGGGTGAGGCACCATAGAGACAGGTCCAGCTGTAGGTAACCTCTAATCTTTCAGAATAAACCTACATGAACAGAGCAGGGGGTGTGAGAGGCACAGGGGTAGAAGTGCTCCCTGCCAACTCTCTTTTTACGAAAACCAAGTTAATGATATGGTGTGAAATGTGCACTTCTGTGAGTTGTTGGACAGACTGCAGCTCTTCCTGCCTGCCACACTGAGCAGGGCCGCTTGGGCTAGCAGAGTAACTGGTGGCCACCAAGCATCTTCCCCACAGGCTGGCATGAAGTAACATCAATCTGCTTTATGATTCACTTCACAGATATTTGACAGAAATCTCAATTTTTGGCTCAGCCACACAAAGTCCCCTGATCACGGATTTTCTTCTGATCTGTCTCTACTTGGACTTTGGTATTTCCTGCCGTGTTGGTTTGTTCCCGCTGAACCTCAGGCCTGAGCTCCTTTCCAAAGATACCTCAGCCAACTGGTGCCCGTTGGACATAGTCTCAGCATTTCTTCTGCATCCAGGATCATCAGAGCTGTGACTCTTGCCCACTTTTCCACACCATATTGACTCCTTGCCATGGTTTTCTCTGCTAAATTTCAGTGCCAGACTTGTGAATGATCTCAGTCTCCCTGACTCTCAGATCCCATTTCTCATCCATTCCTATTTCAGCCTCTCCAGGCCGGTTGTTAGGAACTTAAGGAGACATTTCCCCGCCTACATACTTTGTCCCCCCCCTATTTCTCCCTAAGCTTTGCAAGCCAAATACTTTTGTCCCTACTACGTTTGGTTCTGAAAACTTTCTCTTCCACGTTCCCTGAACCAAACAGGGGATGTTGGCTAGGAGAACACTGATGGGGGAAGAGGGTATCCATGCTTTTGTTTTAGAAGTCTGGATCTCTCAGCATTCATCATGCTGGAATTGCTGTTCCAAGGAAAGTCCCACTCAGCCACAGGCTGGAGCAAACCTGTTGGGTTAGGAGCCTTGAGGGAATTGCTGAAGTTGCCTAAGCAGCTTATCATCTAAAACAGCTAAAAACTGAATACATCTTTATTGACAGTTTTTGAACTGGAGTTTTTCTTTTCTGTTCTGTTTGAGGACTTACACCTCGTCCAAAATTAGGTAGGTTTTTGTTTAGACACATTCCTGATACAAAGGGCAAATTTTTGATGTGTCGTATTTATTGTCAGACCCAAAGCAGGGAGGTAGTGGGGAGCCTGGCTTGGAAAAGAGCTTTCCCCCTCCATGCCTTTCCCCATAACCTCTCTCAAAACTGTCTGCAATATTATGTCTAGAAACCTTTTCCTCCACCCCAAATCAGGCTATAGCACATATTCAATGCATTTCCACCCCAGATTCCCACTCAAGGGGGTCAAAGTTTTACAGGGTTATTGGCAACTGAAAATGAAATTTTACGTGGAGAAAGTATCGAGTAACCTTGGTAACAAGCAGAGCTGTGTCCCATAGTACTCTGAGTTGACACCCCCCACCTCCCGCCTTGTGCCTTTTCTTCCTGCTTTATTTAGCTCAAGGTTTCTTATGATTGAGCCAGTTCCTGTTCCCAGCTGAAGTCAGTGACAAACTTCTTGCTGGCTTTGGGGTGGGAGAGTTCATTGCTTGATAAAATGGGAGCACACTCAAGGGATCACTCAAAGGGTCACAGAGCCCAGCTGGCTGAGGCCACCGCAGGATGTTGTGCTGCTGAAAAATACAAAACAGAGTTGGGCGTGCTGTTCTGTTTTGTTTTAACTTTGTAAACATCAGTCCATTTTAAATAGTCTGCCTTTTTTTTTTTTTTTTTCTCCTTTGAGAAGAAAGCTATTGCTGGAGGTGTTGTAAGCAGGAAGAAGATAAGTTGTTTGATGCCACATATGGCACAAAGCTTGGGGTAATGAAGGAACGGGTATGTTTCGGGTCAGCGTGAGTTCAGGCATTGAGGTCTAAGTAGCTGCTGGAATGGCTCAATTTATCATTTTGTGAGAGAGAAGGTTTTGGTTGCTAGACCAGTTTGTCTATGATCTATGTACCTTTTGAAATCACAGTGCTTTATTTACTTTAGCAGAATAGAGGCTTAGATATAAACTTTAATATATATTTTTTTAGTACACTAAGAGTTTGGGAGTGTCCAGATATTATGATAGTATTATCTTAAAGGGTGAAGGTGTGGAAACACTGTAAAACAAGGTAAAGTATCTGAGACTAAAGTAATACCTTTGTGTAATTCTCACCTGTCATTGACTATTTCCTTGTGGTGATGGAGTGGGATAGAACCGTATGGCGTTCTTTCCTTGAGGCAAGACTTTTTTTAAGCTAACGTGAATTATCCTGCAATTGCCATAGGTCAAAAAAACCCCAAACGTGTAGCTGGTTGATGTGAATCAACAGATGTGCAGCAACTGATTTGTAAGTTTAAACCCTTACTACAGTCCTGTGTTGTCATACCACTGGTTACTAGCAATGGGCTAATATGTAGGTTTTGGATAAAAACAGTTAAAGACTATAATTCATTAAATGTACAAAAATACAGTGAATTGGTATACTTCAGGATACAGACTAGGTGAGCTTTTTGACAGATTTAACTATCTATGTAACTACATCTGCAAAGAAGGAGGGGGGAAAGTATAGCTATTGACATTATACTCTAGGTTTCTTTTGATAAAGGTTTGTGCCATATGAAGTTATCACAAGGTAAAATGAAGCACTTGCCCTATTACATTTCATAGCAGAGAAATTAAAGATAGAGGCGGGGGGGAATGATTAACATAGCAGAATAAAGGATGACTTAAACACAGAATAGTTAACAAGAGAATATATTTGCATGAACAGTGATGAAAGAGCAGTGGTGCAGGGCAGAAGGTAGGAGTTAGAGTTGCACGGCTGCAGAGACAGTTGATCATGAAGAAAAGCTAGAAAAGAATGCCATCGACAGTGGTTCTGGGGTTTTGTCTTGTTTTTAAAATGTGCTTTCAAAATAAGCTTTCAGCAATGTCACAGGATTATCTTACTGCTGTCATTTGTATGCGCTATTCAGCTGCAGCTTTCCGTATGTGCTGGAACCGTGCGAGCTGGGACTGGGGATGGCACACAGGAGATTCTTGCAGCATTCAAGAGGAGAGGAGACTAGAGGCTTGAATGACTACTATGGCTGAGAAGGAGGAAAATGTATCAGCACGTTTGAGAAGTATTCCAGATGGGGGGAAAAGCTCTTCCCTCTGTGTCAGTATCTGCCCTATATCAAAACAGATCTGACTCAAAGGCTTGGGGCTGGAAAAGGGGAGGGGGTATGCTGATACATAACTGTGGGTGCTTCTCTGAGAAATTTCTGGAAAGCTTAGGGGGTATGCCAGGTTTATTTAGTAAAAAATACATGAGTAAGGAGGGAGGAGCCCTGCAATACAGAGAATTTTTCACAAAGTCCATAATTTTGATTACTGAATGCCTGCCCTGAAATCCTACCAGGAGCAATATTTTGTATTGGATAATGAAGTGTGTCAAAGTTTTTAGGGGAGAAAAGATATTCTTACACTACTGTAAAAGGTAAATCAGTAAAACTACCCTATATAGCAGAATTTCTAAGTTAAATCAATAACCCTACACACTAAAGTAGTGCTTTGTAAGCTAAAACTGCTCTACACATCATACTAATCCTTTGAGAGTGTAGAGAGTTTAGGAGATTGGCTATACCATCTGCAATATCAGTAAAATACAGTATTAGGTTACATATGCCTACTAAGGCAGGCGTCAGTAAATAAGTATGTGATATTAAAAATTTGACACTTCTAAGTCGTTCTGTGATAGTGGAACGTGCGTAGTGGTATGTTGCATTTACCTTTCCGTGTATGTGATCTGAGTGAAAATCAGTCCTTTGGTAAAGCTAACAGGCCACTTTAAGCATTTACTGGTGTGTGGATGAACCTCGAAGATTAACGCTGTAATAGGAACAGGAGTTGGAGGGCTGACATTAGTTTCCAGAGGTCTCTGGGGTGACTTATCTGCAGCTAGAGAGGCTGCATTTGCCATTAATTTTTAAACGGTGAATGAGCTGGGCTGAATCCACTCCCTGCTCCCCGCTGCACTACATCCTCGGGAAGCAACGTGTGCTGCAGGAGGTGCAGTCCCAGCCAGGCTGGCAGGGGGTTGACTGCTCTCTTTCCACTGTGTTTGTGTCCTTGAAAAGGGAAGACTGGGGTTTCCACCAGGTGCTCTGGGGAAATCTAGAGGGGGTGTGTAAATGAATATGTGCATCCTTTAACTCTGGTGTTGACCAGTCACCAGAGTAGTCTCCTGGGAAGAGAAAGTACCAGCTACTTCTGTGCTATAAGGCTGCAATGGGCAGAGCTCTGCTGGAGAAGGCAGAATCAGAATCTTACCGATATCTGTTTTCTCCAAGTTTTACTTTTTTGACTCTTTATTGCTTAGGAGCAATTATTTACTGCTTCTGGTGCAGTACCTCGGTAAAGGGCCATGTAGGGCCTGAGGGGACACCTTTCCATCCACAGCACTGCACTGCGAGGACCGTCCAGCCATGTCAGGGCTGGTGTGTACCATGGGCCTGTACTTAATGTGGCAGAGGTCCAGTTCGTAAAGAAGCTCCACGTCGTAGCACAGCCGTTGCCTCACGTGTTGTCCTAGCGATCCTGGAGTTGTGCTTGGCTGAGGTTGGATTGCTGCCTGAAACTTGGAGTTCTTTTGCTTTTGTAGTTTGCCATACCTGTGTGTTTTGTTTGCTGATTCAGGGTAGCCAGCTTTATCCAAATAATGTGAATTAAAATTCTCATATTGGGTTTCTGTAGTTAAAGTGCATGCCTGCAATAAGATTTGCCTCCTTTATTATTCTCAAAGGTGCTCACCAGCTCTAGTCCCCTGAAGGGTTATTGGCATTATATTTGAGCCAGTTATTTTTATTTAGAAGATTATACTTATTCATCTACTGTAATATTAAGTCACCAGGGTTGACGTTTTTCTCTTCCTCTAGCCTACATTTGCTGAGCTAGATCTGGGAACATATGCATCACATTCCTTTTTATTTGGTGGGCCTCAGAGTCTAAATTGGGAATTTTGAGCTGCTATTGAACACTGGGAAACCATATGTGGCATTGCGTTGTTTGAATGACATTCAAAACCAGAGCGTTTCTGTAAACATGTCATTGAAAATATAGCTCAATCAGTGTAAGAACATACATCATTGTTCAACCTATGCATGTGTACAAGAAGGCCAAGAATGGGAGAGAAGAGCTGCAGCTTTTCTAAAATAAGAAAGAACAGGAAAAAGTCTTTCCAGATGGACTCTACAGAAAAGATCTGCAGAGCTGGTGTCTCCTAAAACATACCTTGGCTTAATGGCCCTGGAAGGAATGAGGCATTTGCAGCCTGTAACTGCTGGTAATCCCAAGGAACTGGAATGGGCCCTCCTGTTTAGCAGTTCACTGTGATTAAAGAAAGCGTGGTGAGAAAACCCTCTTCAAAGGCAAAGGACACATTCCCCACAGAGGGGGTAGCTCCTGTGGCTGGGGAGAGGTTGTTCAAGGATATAGATATGTGTGTCGTTATTTTAAGAAGAAGCTGAAAGCTTGGTATGTGAAGGATAAGAGTTGCTTTAAAGAAGAATTGGACAGTGGCAGAGATTTTTGAGCTTCAGAATGTTTGTGCTTTTGTTATAATCAAATAAACAAATCTTCTAAGCCTTTTTTTTCATGTATACCTCTTCAAAAACTTTTTATGAAATCAAGCTGCCATTGGATAAGGGGCAAGGTCCTTGAATGGGTTAATAATCATTTCAGTTTAGGAAATAAAGGTTAGGGAAAATGTGGCCAGCTTTTAAAATGGAAGTAGAGTGACCAGCGAGGTCCCTCTATTGAGTCTGGTGCTGTTCAGCATAGTCCTGAAAGAGGTGGAGAATGAGACAAAGAAACCTCCTGATGATACCAAGTCAGGCAGGATAGCTAAGGTGAGGGTGTACTAGGGGACCACAGAAAGGCCTCACAATACAGAGTGACTGAAGGACAATCTGGCAGTTGAGATTCAATGTTGATGAATATAGAATAGTGCAGAGGAGAAACAATCCTAAATTGAAATACACAGCAATGGAATCTAAATTATCCCATGGGAAGAAACCTTGGGTTATAATAATTGTATAAAAATGTCTGCTGAACGTGCAGTAGGAGTAAGAAAAGAAAAAAAATCAAACTGAATACTAGGCGTTATTAGTAAAGGAATCATGAACAAAAACGGAAGATCTTTATGCTATAGTATAAATGCCTGGCACACTTGAATATTGTATCCTTGCTCCCTTGTTTTAGAAAGTATGCAGGAGAAGGGGAGAAGATACAGGAAATGTTGATAAAAGATGTGAAGTGACTCCTGTGTAGAGAACAGCTTAACACTTGGGGATTTTCAGCCTCCTATCTGAGCAGGAGGAAAACAAAGGTCTATCAACTCTCAAGTGGCATGGAGAAAGCAAATAGAAAATGACTATTCACTCTCCCATACCATGGGAGCCAAGCAGCCTCAAGTGAATGGTTAGGTGACAAGTTTAAAACTAGCAAAAAAGATTTCCTATAGCTGTGAAATTGCCCTGGGATATTGTAGATGCCAAAAGTCCTGATGCTGACAGTGGTGTTTGGACATACCCCTTAAAACTCTCCCGGGGACTATTGTATGCAAAAATGCAGTTCTGGTTTGGGGAATCACCTCACCAGAGATTGCTGGGAGCTGGGGAGGCCCAGCAGTTGGGAGGCTGGGACCAGGCAGGGGATCTGCGGCCGTTTACACTTGCCCGAGGAGAGAGAAGTATAAGTGGCGAGTATGATAGGACACTTGACTTCCTCAGTCTCTGAGCTGATCCTGTCTGGCTATTCCTCTGTATTTAGACCATCTTTTACCAGGATATTGCTTAAACACATGACAAAGGAAGCTCCTGCCCTTAAAAATCAATTTGAGCTTTTGTGGAAGGATTTCAGTGAGTGTCCTTGCAGAAGAGAGAGGCAGAAGAATTAAAAAAAAAAAAAGAAAAGGCTGAGATGAATGAAAACGTGTACTGAGTGAAGTCGTAATTTGCAAAGATATTTTAATACTTTTGGAAGGTCTTTTTGCTTAATAGCTATACATAGTACATTAGTATGTCACCCATATGTGAAAAACAGTGATGTTGACATCTAGCGATAATCTCCAAATTGTGAACATCTTTGTATCCAGGCACTTGCTGTAGCTTTTCAGAGACTGAAATGCAGCTGACCTGAATAAAACCTGCGTATTGAAACACCTCATTTTCTTTTCTTTGAGGGTATTGTAATATGTGCAGTGTATGTGCTAAATACGTTGCTTTCTAGTTGGCTCTCCATGTAATGTTGGATTGCAACAGACTGCTCTCTGTCACACCTGATGACTAAACCTGTCTCACCCACGCCATGGGAAAGTACTGGTGCATTGAGCCTTCTTAGAATCAAGCTTTAGGTTGTCCTCAGATTTCAAATCTCCTGTGCACTTTTTTTAATATGGCCTCTAACTCAAGAGATACAAGCACAAAAGGATTCCAGGCAACAATTAATCAGATAAGTATTTATTTATTTAACTCCACCTATAGAATTACGCTGGCAATAGTTTTTTCAGAGTTAGACTTTCATTTTGCAAAAGGCTGTCTTTTAAAGACTCTTTTCTCTTTTTCAGGCATCTGCACTGAAACATTCTGGATTTCATTGGGCATGGTAAGAAAATCCCTCTTAATTACAGAAAAAGAGTCAGTTAGGAGCTGGTTGTTTTCTTTACCTCCTGATATGTTCAAAGTGGAAGTACGGCTGTGGAAACTAGATGCATTTGATTTATATTGTGCATTTTAAAACAGGAGGGAAAGACATAACTAAAGCAAACACACATTGCAATGCAAGCTGGGGCTGAGGGCCCAGCAGAAATTCTGGAACGTCTGCATGATGGAGAGAAATTTTTTTTAAACTGTATATAATAAACACCTTTTAAATGGTCTTAGTGAGCATACAGTTGCATACTTGATACTGTAAAGGTTGCCCAGCAGACCCAAGGTTACCGGAGTATGGGCAGGAAGCAAGAAAAAGCCAGGCAATTGGGGAGGATGCACTGTGCCGTGAGGGGAAAAGCCTGTGATATAAATGTTGCTGAAATATGAAGTAGTTCAGTCTCATTGAGATGAAGGCTTTAGTCTTGCTGGCACAGCTGTGTCAGAAAGGGATTTATTATATTTTTGTCATCATTGCTATGCTAGCAAAAGCCCTAGTATATACGGAGTTACACCAGGAGGGAAAAAAGGATATTTTTTTTTTTTCTTGGACAACTCAATTTGCTCATGGAAATGATGTAAAACCGTACCTGCTGAAAGGCTTTTTTGCTGGTGTAAATTGTCTATGCTTGTATAACTATACCAATAAACCATTACAAGAGTCTACAAGGACTTGCTAAAAAGAAATAATCTATCTGAAGCTAAAGGCAACAAATAATCCTCAGTATAAATTGGCTAATTCATGCAACTGGACATGTTATATAAAAAGTAAATACCAAATCCAGGGATGCCATAAGTTTTTTTGGGGGTTGTTTTTGGTTGTTTATGTTTGGGTTTTTTAACCGTCCCTCTCAACATGTGGTCACTTACTGCCTAAAGTTCAAGCTGAGAAAAATTCAAGACAACATCATGAAGATGTTTTTTCCTCCTTGGGCATTTATTGTCTCTAAGGGACTAGGTAGTACTGGTGGGGCTTGAGATGGTGAGTCCCAGAAAGCCTTGCTTCCGGTCCGTGAGAAGTACCACTTTCTTGGGTACTTCTCTCTTTGAAGACTCCCTCCCACATCTGTATACTGGGCTTGAAGCCAAGCCTCTCTTCTGTAAAGAAACCTTGCTAAAATTTCTCATTTCATGCCCCTTTATGGAGAGAGAGAGAGAGAGAGTGCAAGGGGGAGAGAGAAGGAGGTACGTGCCAAGCATATTGAGAGAGCGTAGCAGAGTAGGCTCTTGATTTTGTGTGTTTGGGGACAAGGGGGCAGCAAGGAAGGAGAAGGCTTTATATTAATTAGCACCATATTTGCGATCCCTTCCTCCCACCTCAAAAGCAATAAATTCTCCTCCTTCTCCTCTCCAAAACACATCTATATTTTTTTTAGACAACTGTTTGTGTTTGAGTCCTTTGAACTAGCAGAGGCACTTGAAATAAATGCACTTACAAATGTGCCTCCTGCCAGCCTCTGTCTAGTCTGCATATGGACACTTGAAAGAGTTGAAGAATATGTCTTACATATCTCAGAAATATGCTAAGTTCACAGTGGTGGCACCTGAAATAGCTTTATTCTTCCCTCCCCTTAGAATACAGTGGAATTGCTAGTGTATTATTTGATAAACAATCACCAATTAGTCGTTCCAATCCTTGCTAATTCAGCAACTGCTCTCCAGGGCCTCCAGGCAGCTTGTTCATGGGCTCGCCCCAGGTAGCTCTGAACTGAAGGAGTTTCCTTAATTGTTTTTGCTGTTGTGTCTGTTTAAAAGGTTTTACTGCTCCTTTCGGTGAGCTAGGTGGTGTATTACAAATGCATGCTCTCTGTCTTACCTTTCCCCAGCGTGCCATTAACAACACGAGTAACATAATCCCGAAACGTAATGCTATGTCCTTTTGGTACCTCTGTAGAGGCAGGCAGAAACACCCACTTTGCGCACCAAATGGAGGGTATACTTGCTCAATGTGGGTGACAGGTGTGATGCTGCTTCGCGTCCTCAGTCTTTTATTGGTTTGGGTACTGATGGGTGTCTTCATGGATAGCCCTGCTGCCCCTGCTGTACACCTAGATCACAGATAAATCAGATCTCATTCATCTGCTGATCACAGAGCGGTGCAGGAGAGGAAGATGAATTAGTCATCCTTGTTGACAGATGTTAGAGATTCTTGCAAATGCTGTTGAGCAACAAGCTGTGAATGGGAGAAGTGTCCTCTGCTAACACTTGTTCCTTATTCTTTTGTCTTACAGGTGCCTGGCGATGACTACGAAATCTGCTGCTGAAGCAAATTTTAGAGGAGGTGGCAGACCTATGGTTGTGGATCCTTTGCACATATAAATGTTATTGTGTGTGTCTGTTTGACCATGGTAGGATATTTACTGTGTCATAGAAACAAGTTTTGTACATCCAGACTCAGTGTCACTCTCATCGCAAGAGCCTTCCTTCCAAACATATTTTCCCTCATTTGAGCCTTTAAAAAAAAAAAGAAAAAAAAACTTTTAAAAAAAGTAACTTTCTATGAAAAATATACCCTATTGTCATCTTCTGAGGGAAAAGGGAACTTTACCGTATCCACTGTTGTTGTAAGTGAAATATGGTGTACAGCATGCTAAGTAACTGCTCAGTCAAGTGTCAGTGTGAACCCAGAAATCCTCAGTAGAGGAAAAAAATAAATGTTTTTATTTTCTCTAAAAGCTTCCCTGTAAAATTCTTCTAAAGATTTTCTTCATGAGACAACACAAAACAAGCAGATGGGTGCCTCTTCACTTCTCAGCCTGGTGGCAGGGTTGTTGGGACTTTTGGCTAAGTGCTCTGAAAACATTCTAAGTCTCCACAAAGATGAAGCCCACGTTGTTAACCAGGGATATGCCTCATCTGTGGTGAGCAGAAGACTTGACTATTACATGTTTCTATTTAAGTCACACTGTTACCCCTTTATCAGTATCTCCAAAGAAACTGCAAAGACAACTGATGTGAACCTTCTTTGCTCACAAGGTCTGGGCACAAAGTTGGGCAAAGCTGTTCAGCTAAAGTAATTACTTTATTTCTTTCCTTTCCTTTCATGTGCAGTGACATCCTGCCTTTTGAAGTATGTGTCATTTTTTTCACATTACACTGCCTGCGCTTCAGCATTTTCATTCTGATTTGTAGAATTTTTTTTTTTATAACACTCTAAATTTTCAAACATACTTGCTTTCTTTCAGTCCTTCAAATGGGTTGTTTGGCCTCCACATGCATAATCTTCTAGACTTGTATTGAAGATTGTGGAGAAAAGCTGATACCACAGCATAGTATTTGCAGTACGGTGCATCATCACATAACCAGATTAAATAGCAAGGCATTATTCACAAGGAGGTGAGGTTATATTTGCTGCTGCTAAGTTCTTAGCTGTTCAGTTTTAACACTGGATGCTTGAGTTTCTTTTTATGGAGTGCCTGTTTACTCTTGTGTATTTTTATAGAGTATAAGGCTGGTGGGGAGAATGAGGGTGTTATGTGCAGTAGTGTTATAAATAACGTTGGCTCTCAGGTTATTTGCATTATATCCACTTGCCTGAATGTGTAAAGTTAAACAAAAAAGTCTTTAAAAAAAAAAAGGGCAGAACAATGGCATGGATAAAAGGTCTAAAGGAAATGCTACAGAATATATTTATTGGGGAGTATTCTCTACCTAGCTAATAAGGCAGACAGAGAATTGCTTACTCCTCCCACAGCCTAAAACAGATCAAACAGAATATTAAAGCCTTAAAGATGCTGGTGTAAGGAAGGAGGGTTACTCAGCACCCATCATGTGGAACTGACAGGCAAATGGGGAGCATGCTGGGAGCAGAGCTACATTCCCAACCCAGAGACTGTGACTCTAGGGTGGATGACATGATGAAATGCAGCTGTGATAGAGAAGGGGAAGCACACACATAGGGTTTGTTGTTGTTCTTGTCCTTTTCCTCTGTGTGCTGCATACTTTAGGGTAAATAAACAAGAAATGCTTACTTTTGAGCCGCGTTTCAGTCAGTGTGGTGGTATTTGGTTCAATAATGAGACATTCAATAATGTTGCAAACTCCTGAACAAACGAGGTGCGGGACAGGGATCCAGAGGAGAGCTGCTGCAGTTCCTCCCACTGACCATGTGTGAACGCTCGCATGGGACAAAGTTGCCAACATCCTAGTCCTGCAGCTGCTGAAACTGGAAAGGAGGCAGACTCCAATTTCAGGCAGGGAAGAACTGAGCCCTGAGGAAGCAATGCTGTCATTGTGAGCGTTGTCTGACAGATTTCAGCATATGTCTATGCTTGTGATTTTTTCAGTGCTGGAATTTAATTTCTGAAGTGTAATAACACCAGTGCATCCTTGTAATTTTATTGCGTTCTTTTATTATGGCTATCGTTTACAATAACCCTGCTGTCATATTGGCCTCTGATATGGTTTCAGTAGTCTGTGACTCTCCCTCCAAGATGATGGAAGTGAAGTTGGACCATTTCATGTGCACAAGGTTTTCTTTCTTCCTTCCTTCCTCTCTTTCTTTCCTCCCCTCTTTCTTTCTTCCCAAATGCTGGCTGAGTCAGTGGAATTATTCTGGCTTGTTCTTTCCTAGCATTCATCCTCAAAGGTATGCAGCATCCAGGTGCCCTTTCCTCAGAGTAGAAGGATTAAATAAAACTCCTTGACAGAGCTGCCTCCTTGGTGCAGCAAAGACCACGGAAGACACTGTGTCTTGCTCATTTTTCCTGTCCTTGCTGGATTGCTGATTCCCATCCTATATCAGAATCTTGAATTCCTGTGTGGCAGCTGGGGCTGGCCTTTGCTTTCCTTGAAGAAGGGAGTTCAAATTCTGGAGGGCTTTGAGGCAATAGGAGCCCTTGAAGGACTTCTAGAATAGCAGGGCATGTTCTGGATCCCAGAAGTAATACAGAAGAACCAGTGAATCTGCATGGGTGCACGGCAGATCTGCAAAGGAGAGCAGGGCAAAACCGGAGCTAGCAAAGCCCTGTGAAAAGAAACGGTTTTGTTAATGGCTGTGACTTGAGCACACATTGCAGAGTGCTCCAGCAGCAAACCTCTGCTAGACCGATTGGTCCCATATGCCAGAGGACTTTGATTTGTGGCTGGGTTTAGCAGTGATCTGAGGCTTGTGTCTCTTCTATAAATTCTGCTGAAAACAGAGCTTCAGCTGTGAATCAGTTACAGGCATAGTTAGTTAATTCAGTGATATATTTAAGTAACACTTTACATCTGGACTTGGCAACCAACTTGAAATTCTCATTTAAAAACAATAGTAAAGTACTAGAGAGATTATGGCATGATGTAGTCCACCACCGTTTTTGTTTTTTTGGTTTTTTTGTTTTTTTTTTTTTTTACAGTGAGAGCTGATGTTTCAGTGATCTAGCATGGAGAACGTGTTGGAGAAGTCATGAGTAATTGCAAACAAAATGCTGTGAGTGACAGGTCTTTGACAAAGCTCTGGACAAAAGATTACAGAAACTCCAATGTTGTGGAGTGAGACGCAAAATACTGTTATGGCTGAAAGCTGGGGAGGAGAGGAAAAGCAGAGGGTTAGGCTAATCTGCTTGGATAGAAAGAGAGCAAAGTTGGGCTTTGGACATCTGCAAATTAACTGAGATTCCTGTTGTTAACCCATTTACAGCTGGTACTGAGAGAGGGCTGGAGTCATAAAGTTGCAAAACCTGTAGGAGAAACACTTAGTCTGTTCGGAAGCAGTACAAACTATGAATACCTTCAGAGAATTGTAAAGTTTTCCACCAAGTGGGAGAACGGTGCTGGATAAAGAACGGTGGTGAATAAAGAAAGTAAGACTGAGCGTGAACAGTCAGTCCTGCCGGATCCAGAAATGACGAGTATGAGAGATCAGTAGGGACACTTGCTCAAATTACAACCACAATCAAAACCCAACTGTGATATTAGGTTGCATGTCATTCATGACTATTAAGAAACTGAGTGACTGGGAGGGTATTATACAGCCTTTTGTATAAAGCTGTGCCTGTGGTCTAAGCTAGAGCACAGTGTGCAATTTTGGCCTTCACAGCTCAAAAAGGACGTGACCAAGAGAGGGGGACTGGGAAAAGAATATTCAAGAACCTGGAAAAACTCCTGCCGGAAGAGGGACCAAAAATTTAGCCTTAGAAGACAGAGGATAGGAGAAATGATACAAGTATGGAGAACACTGATTAGGTTGGAGTTGAGAGGTCAGGAACTTACTCTCTTCTCATCCTGTAGTGTAGGCGCACATGGGCGTGGGATGAAACTTCACAGTTACTCAAAAAGATGCTAATTATAACCAATTGGGGAGGTGATATTAACAGTTCAGGCTTCACGTTGTAAACTCAACTTTAAGAGTTTAAAGGGGGAAAGGATAGGCGACAGCTGCAGTCCTACAAAAGCCTAATTCCTAACAAACGTGTGTCTTCAGAGGGATTGTTACTTAGTTACTTCATGCTCCAGTTCTCAAACTGTTACTTGAATTTTTCCTGATTCATCCCTCTTCTGAAATCCTGTTTACATTCTATAAGAGGAGTTAATAATTCAGTGTGCTGTGCTCATTTACAAAAAAAACCCAACACCTTTGATAGAGATATCTGGTGCTTGTGCTATTACAGTGTCATTCAGCTACTGTGCAACTTTAAAATGTCTTTTCTGATATGTAATATGCCATGATTCTAGTTTGTGTGCTTTGGAAAAAAAATCTGCATTTAATTGCTTGATTAGCTGGCCTAAAGCCACTTACTTAGGTGTATATGAAACAAATGTATGTGTATGTATGGGTGTTTGTGTGTGTGGACAAATGAATTTGTAGAGAAACATGATAGGGATTGCTCAGTAGGATGCAAATAAGAATAACACAGATTTTTTTTTTTTTTTTCCAGTGGCTTTCATTATTTCATTCTTTCAGGGTTGTACATAGATGGCTTTTTCCCCAGTAGGTCCTAGTTCCCTTCACAGTGTCAGAAGAATGGCTGCTGCTTTGCGAGATTGTTCCTTGAAGCAGAGTCATCATTTTTCCCTTCCTTTCCCTTTCCCGAATATTCTACTGCTGCTCTGGGTCCACACGTTGCTTGTGCCATGGCATTGCACGGGTTAAATTTTCCTAGAGGCATGATGCAGCTCTGAAGTAATGTGTCTGTTGATGATAAACTTGCTGGAGAGCATAGAAGCTAATGCATGGCCTAAGATATTTTTGCACTTCGTGGAACACAGATATTAATCTAAACATCCATGTGCCCTTTGTATTGATTTGAAGTATATGGAGCCATTGAACAGCTGATCTCAGAAAAGATCTGTCATACAGAGCCTTCCCTCTGTTTAGCTTGCTCTGGACAGCTGTCAAGAAATTAGATTTTTTTTAAAAATAAGACAAACAAAAATTCTGAAGCCTGAGTCTTCCCTCTGACAGATTTTTCTTTTTTTTTTTCTTAAAGAAATATGAATACTTTGATTAGATTTTTTAATATAAATATTGTTAAGGACTCTCTCAGGCTTGTGAAGAGATAGGTGTTTATTTTAGAATGGTATATTTTTCCAGATAGAGATCCATCACTAAATTATTCATTTTTCCCCTTTCTCCGTTTTGTTGCAGCTTTCATTTCTAGGTGGCTGGAATGATTAATGAGATGTGCTGGGTTAATGCCTTGTGTTTGGGTACTCAAATGATAGAAGCAACTTTGTGCAAAGCTTTTAGTGTGGGTGCAAGATTGGAAGATATTTTGAAGGCAGTGGATTGGCCATGGCACTTCCACTTCCCTCAATTTAGCCATAAATCAATTCTGAATGATTTTCCCACAGTAATTTTTCATACAGTTTGAACTTGGGTAATGAACATCCCTGTCCTGGAGTGAAATTGTGATTTTTCTAGATCTTGTTGAAGACATGATCAAGATTTATGAAGGGTGACGATGTAAACCCATTACATTTTCCTCTCTCTCGTTTGCCTCTCCACCTCTTATCTTCACCTCTTTTCCTTCCTTCCTTCCTTCCTTCCTTCCTTCCTTCCTTCCTTCCTTCCTTCCTTCCTTCCTTCCTTCCTTCCTTCCTTCCTTCCTTCCTTCCTCCCTCCCTCCC
>VFFE01007154.1:721722-875021 GCA_008921705.1 Burhinus oedicnemus | reverse complement strand
CCCTCCCTCCCTCCCTCCCTCTTCCCCACCTTTTCCCCATCCAAGGAGCTTTAAAATGTCCACTAGAGTACAGCTATTGCATGACAGCGGCTCTTACTTCACGAACAGTCATTTATCAGTGACAGACAGCAGGAAACAGCAATAACCTATATGGATAGGAGATGGTTCAGATCAAGTAACAGTAGGATGTGAGCAACTTCCTACAGTTCTGAACACTTTTTTCCCCCTCAATCTATTACAGAATCACGGAATGGTAGGGGTCGGAAGGGACCTTCAGAGATCATCTAGTCCAACCCCTCCTGCCAAAGCAGGCTCACCTAGAGCAGGTTGGACAGGACTGCATCCAGGCGGGTTTTGAGTATCTCCAGAGAAGGAGACTCCACAACATCTCTGGGCAGCCTGTTCCAGTGCTCTGTCATCCTCCAAGTAAAGAACTTTTTCCGTATGTTCAGATGGAATTCCCTGTGTTCCAGTGTGCCTGTTGCCCCTTGTCCTGTCACTGAGCACCACTGAAAAGAGTCTGGCCCCATCCTCTTGCATTCGCTTTTAATGTTACTTGATAGCAAAGTACAGTTCTGCTTAAAAAGGAACTTTGTGGAAATTATGTTGTGAAGTCTTCTATTCATTTTGTCTCCCCAGTTTCTGTATCAAATGTTCAGTTTGAAAGCAAAAGGATATGTGTTTGTTTGTTTGTTTGTTTGTTCGTTTGTTTTCCTGGCAGTCCCCAAATCTCTGGACTCTGACGCTGAAGGTAGAGTCATTTGTCGCCTGTCTCCCCCTCCCTCCCCATCTTTGCTGTTGATGAAAGTGAAGCTGCCAGTACTGAGTAACTTCTCTGTCTGCTGATGGTGCCCTTTGTACCAGCACAGCAAACCTCCTTGACAATCACATTGGAATACTGCATTTATGTGTTGTGTAATATTCTGCAATATTGTATTTCTGTCTTGCTTGGCTGGTGGCTGTAATGTTGAATTGCAATTTATTAGATTTAAGGCAGAGAGCCTTTCCTTGAGAAGGACCAGCTAGGTCTCTCAGACATTTGGCAAGTCATATGTTAATAAGCACCTTTATTTTTCATCCAGTAATAAATACACACACATGCAAACTCATTTGGCTGCAGTCTGCCTGAAATTAAGTTGCAGACTGTATCTGGCCCTTGGGCCAGGAATTCCTTGTTCCTGTATTAGACAGTGTCTAATAGTAGTTGAAAGAGAAAATTTTTAGAAATCATTTTGCAAGTGACTCTGGAGAGACAATGAATGTAAATCCTTGCAGACTTACAAAGACTGCAGTCAGAATACTGAGTGAAACTCAAAGTGCAACATAGCGGTTCTTCCCTACATCACAGGCTTCAAAGATTTAGTATTCAAAAGAATGTGGGAAATTGGGTCATTTCTGTACAGTTTAGAAAAGATCTGAGGTTACCAACTCTCTTGCTTTAGCCATGCAGAAACGCCGAGTCTGGATTAGCAGGAAATCTGAACAGGATTTTCCTCTGCATTTAACATGAAAATCTAATAAATTTCCTTGAACTCAGTGAGTGAAATTCTGCCACCACTGAAATGGATGTCAAAATTTCCATTGGCTTTTGTGGGAATAGGATATCACCCTATAAACGTAAAAACAAAGTAGAATCTCTAGGTCTTAAATGCAGTTATTTCTGTCAGGATATACTTATTTTAAGACTTTTTGAATCTCTTGTTTTAAGAAAAGCAATTTAGCTTTCTTACTCAGAAGTAAATTTTCTGCCTTTTAAAAATGGCTAAAATTTACTTTTCAGTAATTATCACTTAGAGTGACACCTTAAAAGATCTGAAGGTAACAAGGAAGTGGAGTTAATTGCCATCAAATAAATACGTATTCGCTATCCTGCCTGCAAGAAGTTTGAATTCCTGTTACACCTCTGCCCCTTTATTTGTGGTGAGTAATACAACAACGAGTTGCCATAAGGATTTTATAGTCCCCGAATAGTTTTCAGAGTTTATGGGATAGTATTTTATAACTAAATTCTGTAAGCAGTGGTGTCTTTTGAAATGGCCATGAAATGTCATAGTAGAGATTTCAAAAAGACAGGGTCTTGGCATAGGTTTCTGCAGGGAGAAAAAATTACTTCAGACTGTTTTTGAGCACGTCTCATGCCAGGGATAGCCCCAGAGCTGCCTGGTTTTGTAGGCTGATGGGTCTGTTTCGTCAAGTGGGAATTAGTAGATGTAAGAACAGCCAGAAACAGGTCAGAGTGAAAGTCCAGGTTGCCCACGCCTACCTTCAGCCCTAGGAAGTAGCAGGTGTCTCAGTGAGCTTCTGTTGATATCTTGTTCTTATACTTTCCTAGATTTGGGAACTTCCTAAGCCAGATGGTAAAATAATAGAGTAGCAGTGGGGAAAAAAAATAATGCAACATCTGGTTCCTCTTTCTCTGTGACAAGGCTCTGAAGGAAGTCTTCCTTTACCCATTTTTTTCATAACACCTGTGTCTCAGCAATTGCCCTCCTAGAAGTTGGTACAACCTGACACTATTTTTACATGGAGCATGAAAGTAGTTCATCTGTAAGTTACATGCAAGAAAATCTGACTGGGAGGAGGCTGAAGGAAAAGCAGAGAATTAAAAAGGGTGTAAGACAAAGGGATGCATGGCTTTTTACTGTATTTTATTCTTAATTACTCTTTTAGATACTTCCTCCTTCCAGCATCTCAACAGGCAAGGTAAATGTATTTTATTTGTGTGAATGCCTACTAAGTTTGATGTTCCTTTCTTTTCTATATACACCTGTTTCTTCAAACAACCCCAGGCCAAGATTTTGTGTTAGTGTAGAATTTGCCCAAGAAAATAAAGTAAGCTTTGGCAAGGGAAAAAAAAATAAAAAAAATCTAATGGTATAATAGTAGTGTAAATTTAAAGGCGTAAATAGATGGTTCACATAAAGATCATAAGACATTTTGGTTGCAGGCTGTTGACCGTGCTACCAGTACATTACAGAAGTCTAGCTTGCAGTTGCCAGCATCCCAGAGTTTCACCCACTAAGTCATTAATATATTCTCATGTCTGGAAGATTTAGCATGCCACTATAGTTTCTTGCATATTGATTTTTAAGACGTTTAAAAAAATTGTAACTGAAATGTTTTTTGGTAATAGAACCCCCAAATACCTGAGACTCCATTTTTTCTGTTGAATGCCAAAATCAATTATAGTATTATTTGTGTGTTCAGCTGGCTGAAAAGTAAAAATTACATCCAGATTTCAAAGCCTGATGAAAAATCAGGCTGAAAAAATCATATGTTGAAAAATGTTTTCTATGCGTGTCTGAAACTGAACATAAAACAAAGTATTGCTGATTATCATACGAGAAGATGGATTCTTATTATCTCACAAAACATATTTTTCCAGTTTCTAAGAGGAAGAGATTAAGACATTTGAACACCTCAGCTAGACTTCTTAGAGGTTGGCTTGAAGTTGCTGAACATATGCTGTTCTGGGTAAACAGAGAGCCACTAAGAAGCTATTTGAAATCTTTTGGAATATATATGCCAATCAAATTCCCACTGGGATCTGACAGGATTGCATGGAGCTCAGATCATGTAACTGCTGCTCAACCAGATCTTAAAAAGGAAGCAACTACCCCGAGCTAATTCTCTGGGTTCCCTCCACAGTCAAGGAGCTAAATTCATTGCACTTAATTTAGAAGCCTGTGTTGGAATTAAATGAATCTTCAGCTGCCCGTGTCCTCACTGATTATAACGGAAATTAGCTGGCTAGCCTAGGACACATGCCCTAACTCTGAAATAAAATAAGTTAGATGAGATGAATCCTGTCCCAAACATATTCCCTTCCTGCAGTGTGGTCCAGGTGGAGCTGTAGTCAAACAAACCAGTATTTGTGTCGACTGACAATTGTTACCCAGTGTGAACTGCATAGAAAAATGTTCAGGAGAAGGAGTGTCCAAAATACAGGAGGGGGAATGAATTCTGATGTTTTTTCAGGGAGCTGCAGGATTGCAGCATCTGAAAACTGCTGGAGAAGTTTGGGTGGTTAGAGCTGCCAAATAGCAATTAAGCCTAGCAACACGGGCTGTTTGCTGTCGAGACTGAAGCATATGAGTTGAGTACACCCTGTTCTAGAGGGAAGTTCATGGGCTGGCTGTTTTGCTTTTATTGAAAAAAAACCCTCAGATGAAGGAAATACCCAGAGTCTGCGCTTTCCTTTCTCCTTGGCGATTGTCGCTATGGCAAGGGTTCGGAGGGACTGGGATTTCACTTGAAGTGGTGTAAGGGCAGGCTGATCTTTGCTATGAGGCTGTGTCGGCAGCAGTGACCGGCGCTACACCTATTAAAGCGGTACTCTCATCGTCTTCAGTGGCAGCAGATGTAGGCTTGTGTTGAGGTTTGCTGTTGACAGAAATTGAGATGACAGTAATGGATGTTGTGTTGCTCCAGAGCGTTCAGAGAGAGACAGGAGTTGGGGAGAAGGAAGGAACCCGGAGTTTGCTGGACAAGCAGAAATTAGCAGTATTTAGCATACCTTGCCCTTTCCCCCTTCAAAACTAGCTGTTTCTAACAGTGACCTACATGCAGGAGTCCTTCAGATAGAGGGATAAATGCTTGTGGGTTTTAAAAACCTCTGTTAGCTTACAGTAAAACAAAGTTCCCGTTTAAAACAGTTTTTATGCATTGCATCATACAGGCACAAAGGCAATATATCAAATTAAATTCTTTTTCTATGCCCCCCTTTCTGTTGTTTTAGACCTATTTTAAAGGCCTGCTACATCATATTGTGAGAAAAGGAATAGGACCTTGGCTCACTGCTTTCCTTCCCTCCAGTTTAGCAGATGTTGGGGTATCTGCACTGAAACTGCAGAACGTGTCACCGCTCAGGCGCTAAGAGCTGCTGGGAGATGGGTTAGGTACCAATGGCCTGTGGTCAATGGTTGCTGTACGCAAGTCACCTGTAATTTCCGCAACTAAGACGAAGGTCTGCAGTGTACCCATAGCATTCTTACCTATGATCATGATGCATGATGGATCATCAAAATCTCATAGTATGCCATTTTAAGGTTTTTACATGCATCATGCTTTCTCCTGTGTCTGCCACCAAACTCATCCCTTAACCTGAGAGGAAGATGAGGTGATAAATTCATAAGGACTTTCTGGTCTGCAGAACTTGATGCATATCAGCTCTTTGGGGAGGATTTATGAGAGAGGAAGAACCTGGGAAAAAATAGCTGATATGCTTCCAATTATGAAGTGTCTAAAAAGTCTTCCCATTACAGACGTAATGTAAAATATTTTTTTTCTTTTTATTTATCACCTTTCCTGAAAAGACAATAATCCAATCAGCACTAGAAGTTTTTTTGATGTCATTGGTTTGGTAAGCTAATACACTGTCTAATTTCTTGTTTCTTTCTGGGATGACTGAGAAAATGGCAAAAAGCCAACCTCAGAAGCAACCAATCTCGGCCAATATGTTAGACCCTCTCAACTGGACTTTGGACTAGAATACAGGAGAGATTACTTTTGTGGTGCTGATGAATGATTTCTTAGTCATAGCTCATAGACAGATTTATTTCTGGCCTGTCTAGAATATTTGACATTGTGAATAACGCATTGCAGCTGATATGCCTTGAAGATCTTGCAAAGATCTAAGCAAATGATGTGGATTCAATCCAGCTTCAGTGACTGAACTCTAGTGCATAACTGCAACTCTTCCCCGGTATTCTTCTTTGTAAGAAAGGCTGCAAAATGCTATCCTCTCTCCTGTCTTGGTATAAGCACTATGAGAAAATGAACTGAACTGTAGCATGTATAAGCATCTGTCTTTTGCATCCAACTCAAAGAATACAAAACTCCTGGCTATCCCTGTAACTACGTTGAAAAAAAATACTGTGCTGAAAAGTTTCAGGCTAAAACCAGACTTTGGCAAATAAAAGAAACAGAGAGAAAAAGCTAACATTTTGAAGACTAGATAATACATAATATCATCAGTTGCCCATGAAACTATTCCAAGTATCATGTACTCTTCAAATGGGGTCTTCACTTTTTTTTCCCCCCCTTACATCATGGATAATCAATTAGTGATGACTCCCAGAATGTTTCCTCCCGCCTCTTTGCACATTCTCTGTGGACAGGTAATATTTTGATAGTGTTCCAACATATCTTTAGCTCAGGTTATATTCTGTTTTCAAATTGAAAATCTAGTCTCCAGGATGTCAAACTACCTGTTTAAATTCTCTGGGTAAAAGTATCAGTATTATGCTCTGCTCACCTTCTTGGTTTCTGCTAAATATGGGATTAGGTGGTGAATCAAGCTTTATAGGGTTTATAGTGAAGAATCTATCATTCTTTTTCTTACCAAAACCTACCATGACATCAAGCATTCAGCCACTGTGAGAAATGAATTTGGAGACAAAATATTCAGATGTCCAGCTCCCAGTTTCATAATTGTCTCTTAGAGATCAGGCTTACTGTAAATCATCTTGAAACTCATTTGAATAATCCAGCTATCCTAACAATAATTCCCCCAGTAGGAGGCCAAAGTTGTCCTTAGCCAAGGAACAGAGGAAGAAAGAGACTCATGAAGCTGGAAGTGTGGTCTGATACGCAGATTTCTGGGACAGGCAATAGATGTTACTCCTGCAAAGATACTGCACAGACTCTGGGTGCTATCACTTCATTACCCTGCGTGGGCTGTAAGGCTTTTTGTCCTGTTCTCATCCTCCTATTTCAGAACTAGCCACTTAGCTGTGTGCTATTTATTGTCTTCAGAAAAAGTGTGGATAACAGTATCTGGATAGGTCATAAAAAATGCAGATAACGGTATTTGGATAGGGTAAAATTCCCCAAATAGCAAAAAAATTCCTGTTGACTTCACCAGAGCTAAGGCTGCACGTGAAATCACAGCTTTACCCTATGGACCACTATTTTTCCATTCCTTCGTAACATTTCAGAAGATGGTATACTCCAAGGAACTTTGTTTTACCTGTTGCCGAAATGCATTTTACACAGTAAAGATCAAAAGAACATGTAAAGGCGTGGTTGTAGTTTATAATGATTATTTATTAATGCTGTCATTCATATTATATATTTCCTTGCCATATCCTTATGGTATAGAGTCATGTCATCAAAGTATAACAGATTCAGCTAAGCAAACATTCTAGATACATTTGGGTGACTTTAACAGCTAACTGCGTGATTATACTCTGAAACCCTTGACTGAGATTGATCAAGGTGCTTACCTTCCCCTCTCACCGCCAGTTACATGCCCTATAGTTAAGTGTTGTGTCTAGTATAAAAAGACAAACATTGAAGAGTACGAAAACCCAATAAACTAGATTATGTTAATTTTTAACTGTAATGGAACAAAAGCATACAAGGGATAGTTCAAAATCGTGTTAATTTTGTGAATGAGCTTAACTGGAAGGTAGTTTATTTTTTTGCCCCCTCTGGCATGAATTCTCTGTAAACAAACAACGGATTTACTAGGGGACCAAAATAAGATGTCCCTCATGTACCAGTGTAGCAGTTACATTTCTTTTTCACTCTTGCATGATCTTTACCCTACATTGTTCCTCTTGTTGCAACATACATTTCCTAGGAGCAATGTGTGAAGTTTCCCTCCTCTTGCAAAAAAATAAGCATTTTTTCAATAATCTTGAGTTATTATCCAGTGATATATAAGGAACGGTTTCTATTACCACCAAATCCTAGAAGAGATCCATTGTGAAAAGCTCTTCAGAGTCCAGGGTGAGCTTTTCAAAGGTATGTGCTTTTATAGGGAGTTGGATTCGTATCATCCCATGATATGTCTTTGAAACTCTCTCCCATGTGACTAAGACCATGTGTGCGACTGTGTGCCTAATTTGTGAGTAGTCATAATGATCATACAGTAATAGGCATGCAACTGAGTCTGCGTTTTGTTCATAACTCCAAGTGCCTTTAGCTGAATTTTCAAAGAGGCTGAATTCTCACATCTCCTGCTACTTCAGTGGAGCTGTAGGTGTTCCGGGACTGAAAATCAAGCTACTGACATACTGAAAAATTAAAGCTGAGGTATGAATGAGTCAATCTCATATCTACTGTTCATTCGTAAGTCAGACTTAGGAACTGAGTCTTTCTGAGTTTAATGGAGGCTGCTGAGAGTGTTTCAGGAGATTTTCAATTCAAGAATTTCCTCTTTTTGTCACCTTATCACCCAAACTTTAGCCTGATGCAATTGGTATTTTCTATTCACAGGCCACTGCCCCCGTTTTATTTATTGGTTTAGGCATCTGGTAACTCCAGAGCTTCTTGGATGTTCTATTTTTTTTCCTTCCTACTGCATGTATGCACGCAACACTTCCTATACAGGTTTTGGATGGTCTGTAGGCTGAGCCATCCTCAGGGCTGATACTCACTTTTAATACATAGAAGCGAAAATGAATAAAACTTTCTATCCAGCCTGAGTCAGCAAAAAGTGCTTTTTCCACTAATGTTTGTCACGTACTATGAATATGCACACATGTTCACACTTACACATATGAACAGTTCCATTAACTTGTTGGGAATACCGGTATGTACGGTTAAACAGGTATCTTCATGCTTGCAGGAAAAGGCACTTTCTTTGTATTTTTTTCTCCAGTTCCAACCTTTATAAATCATATTATACTTCAAAAACATCATGATGTTGGCTGAAAAAAATATGGGGCTTTAAAACAAAACGTGCATTCTTTTTATTTGCCTTCTGGTTTTTGATCTTTTATCTTCAGCTTAGTGATGTTTTCAAAACTCCTCTTTTCAATAACGAAGGCTAAGAGCATCTGGGGTTTTATTTTAAAGCAAAAAATGAAATCCTTACATAAACATATCATTGAAGGAGCTGGGCTTTAAGAAAAACACCAAATCAAAAGACAAAGTAAAATTATGAGCTAGAGGTAGAGGAGCCTTAGACAGAGAGCAAACTAAAAGCATAAAAGATAGAGTATCTTTTTAGCAGTTCAAAGCTTAGAGGCACTGAAGTAAAGACCCTTGAAACCATGTGAGTTTTTAAGACAATGTAGTTTCAGGAGTCTCTCAGCCTTGCAACGCTTAATTTAGACCCACTATCAAACACGTCTGAACTTCACTTGAACAAGAACTTAATGTCTGGATTCTTGCAGGCACTAAAGGATTATTGATGAGTAGGTGGAGGAATTTTGTCTTGTTTGGCTATATATGTTGGCATTTTTCACTGCAATAGCTGTAGCTGTTTGCAGTGCTGTATGCAACCACCTGACTTGAGGATGAATTTTCCTGCCCTGCATTTGCCTTTGATTCTCGTAGAGCACCCATCGACTGTGAAGAAAACAGCAGTGCTTAAGCATAGTCTATTCAAGTATATTCAAAATACGTTATTTTTAGCATTATTGTTAATATGAAATGTTCCACCAACCAGCTGGAATTATGCAAATCCTAGCACATGCGTTCCTCACTAATCTGCACTCTTGGATGTACTCTTTACATTCATTTCATTTTATGAATGTCTTTCCAGCATACTTCCCTACAATAGGAGATTGAAAAGCCTGCAATTTTCTTCTTGCCTGATTCTCCCATTGGGTTTTGTTAGTATTCGAAAAAATAAATTGATGTCTTTCTTTTTCAGTCCAGATTGAGGAGAAAATCAACCTGCCAGCACAGATGAGTGGGGAGAAAAAGGAAGGCTCACAAATTGCAAAAGCTGAGTTCTTTAGGCAGTTCTTTGGTGACTTGGTGTTTGCGGTAGAGGTAATTAGGGCAGACTTGGAAGGAGCTCTGAAGGTCTGAGGAGTTTTTCAATAGCTTGGTCTCAAGCCAAAAGCTCGTAAGCTCTGTCACCTTCACTGATATTACCAAAATATCATGGGTTTTGGGACAATTTCTAGATGAGAAGAAAAGGACTAAGTGATGGCTCTGCGGCCTTGGCCTGTTTTACCCGAGTCTGTCTGTGGATCAAGAGAACATAGACGTGGCCTTTGTCATTGTCCTCATCACACCAATGTTCTTGCTGTGCAGATAATGCAGAATCTCTCTTACACATTTCTCCTTCCTGCTTAGGGCACTTGGCGTGTTTTAGGGAGCTTATGTGTGTGTCCTGGTCCTCATGTGTTTTTGCATCCCTGTTCATCTGTGAGACCAGGCTTTCAGTGCCTTCTGGCGTCTTCATAGGCATGGCTGTGGGAGGGGTTTCTCTGTGGCCATGGTCCACCTGCTTCTGGGACAGTTCTCAGTTTCTTACTTGCTAGCATTTTCCATGGGGGGCTGGAGGATTTGTCCCAGAGGTGAGCAGCCTCGTTCCCTGATTTGAATCCCCATGGCTAAATGACATTCTAAATCTCTGTTTTATCCTCACCTTGTATGTTGTCCATTTTAAAGCTTTCTTAGAAAACTCATTCAATTTTAAAAACTTATTTACACGTCTAGTTCACCTTGTCTCCCTATAAAGGTCTTTTCAGACCTGGTAACCTCAATAATTTGTTGTGTCTCTTCGTTTTTGCTGAACTTGTGATTTCCAAATTGAATTGGTACAAGGTTTATTTGCTGCCGCTGTTTTAGTTTTGTGCAATGGAAGATAAAACACACAGCAAAATAGGATTTTTCGGGCTTTTTCTGACTAAAATAATAAACCACCTCTGATTGCTGCTAATCAAAAGTTGGTGATACATTTCACATTAAGCTTCCTGGGGCAGAAGTGATCCACCCTGTGTGTACTCATACACTGCTTAGCACCTTCAGGTTCTACCCACAGTTTCTAATGGACACTGGGATTTTTCCTTGCAAAGTTGTTGCTTCGCCTGACGCCATCTCTTTCCTTAAGCAAGAAGGGACATTCAGAGTTGTTACCACTGTGCACAAGAGGTTTCTCACTTCTCTAACAAATGCAAGCTTCCAGATCTCGTGGACTACATGCACCACCTTCAGTACTGACCTAGAGCTCCAAGGAGTGATAGGGGTGTATTTCTTAATTGCGTCAGTCAGTCCTGCCTCCTAACTACTCTAGTTTCTACTACGTTTTTATCCACTTATGACATGATTCTGAACAATGTTTACTAACACTGTTTTCTTAAACAAATGGAGCTTTCATTGAGTTACTGTTTGAAGAAGGCAAAAAGAAAGGGAAGATCTGTTGGTAGTTTGAAAACTTCCCTAAAATTGACCTCCATTTTGCTAGTTTAATATTTATCAATCTTTTGGAAACATGAGATATCAGCAGCTCAGTGTTAGCTAATTCAAATGAGATTGTTTGATTTGTTGTATCTTGACCAGAGCACATTTGAGTGCTGATTTTAAGTATTCTGGCACTGGAACTATTTCCTCTGGTGTAATGGTTAACCATAACTGTTAACCCCATATGCTAATAGTGTTAACACCATGATTGCTTTACAACCACAACTAATTTTTTCTATTCATTCCTTCTACCAATGAGTTTTCATTGTAAAACAATCTGTCCTCCTTCATTTGATATGGTTTCTGGCTTCCTAATGTTTTGATAGAGTTGCAAAATGTTCTTGTTTAGAATTATGGCTGTCCACATGACCCCTATTTCATAATGGATATCTCTTGATATAAATGATGTTGCTCTGAACAACTTTTAGACTTACCTAAGCCAAGAGTTTAACTAATTATACCCTAAATTTGTGAAGGAGGGGAGCATAATTAGGTCTGTCAAACTCCTTCCGAGTCTGTAAAACAAAAAGATGTATCAGATGATTATTGGACTGTAGAAACTTAAGCATTCAGAACAGAGTAAAGTGAATGAAAGAATGACAATTTACATCTTGACGCATATAAATTTGGCTTTAGATATATTTCTGAAACACTTCTTCCTCCCTTAGGTCAATCTTCTGCTTTGGATCCCTTCACTGAATTCGGTAGGAAAGAAATAATCTTTTGCCTGTATCCATTTAATGGCTGGTACAGTGGAGTCCAGATCATTGATTAGAGCTTTGATGTGGTATCGCTACGCAAACAATTAATACCTCACAGAAGCTATGGATGAGATGTGTTGGGAATAGTGTAAGACTGGCAGCAGTACCTCTTTGCTTGCATTGATGCAATATTATACATCCTCTTCTCACAAAGACACCTCCTGATAGATGTTTTAAACAATTTTAATAGGCAACTCAAAAATCTGCAAGATTAATACCTTAGCATCGACCAATCAGGGCTTTAACTTCCCACTCAGCTGGCAAGGGATTTGCACTCAACTGGTATGGGATTTTTGGTTTTGCTGGGTGTGTTCCCGTCTTAGTGATTTCCTCTGCGAGGTTTATATCCTCCTTGTGGTAAACGCTGAAGCTCCAAAAGCATATGCTTTTCAAAATGGGCATACAGGCATGTTCTGCATAAGGCAATACATTTATTACAATCAGGTTTCTCATGTTTCTGAATTACAAACAAAGAATTACTTTTTCCTTTGTTGTCTTGCCATGAATCATGCAAGACTGACGTCAAAGGAGTCACTCAAGGATTAATTTGGTTACATACATACATGCATACAGAGAGAGAGATGTTTATTCTTAAACAGCATTTTCTATCTGCCTTCACTGACAATGGGTAAAACTGGATCATTCAAACAGGAGAGGAAGACTTTTCCAAAATAAACCTCTTTTTTGAAAAATTGAGACCTCTTCTCTGTCCAAACATGAAGTCAACATATGCCCTGAAGCAGATGTATTAATAACACTTAGAAAAATTATAAACTGTAGGTTCAGCAAGATTCCTACTTGGTGTAATTTCCCTTCATGGAGAAAATCCTTCCATACAGGAAAATTTCACCTTTTCTGCAAAGTATTGGTTTTTTATGCAGTGGGTGAAATAGGTGCATACTTCTTTTAGGAAGCTTCCTAATCCAAGGAGATGAGCTGCCACGGGCTAATTATATACAATATAAAAATGTTTCCTATTGTCTTGTTCTGTCTATAAAATCTAAGCACAGTCTAAACAAGAATCAGCAGCACATGCTGCTCTTTGGAAGTCAAAACAGTTCCAGCAAATCTGACATAGGACTGGCGAGATGAAATATGTTTCTATAACATATTTTTCTGCTGCTGAGAGACTGTCAGAAAGCGGGGAGAGGTGGGTCAGAGTAAAATGGTGAAAAGAAACATTAAAGAGAGGAGGAAAGAAGGAGACTGAGGAGGGATCCTCTTCGGAACATCCCCCATTTCACTTTGAATAGTAACGCAGACATCCCTTTTCCCGATCCCCTTTGCAATATCTGGGCTCTGAAGCAGCAGAGACATGCGGCTTTACCCTTACACGCTGGCTGCAGCTCAGGGGCTGAACTACCTCTGCGCTCCTCTGGCCCGTGTGCCTTTCCCTGGAGACGGGGCACGTGCTCCAGGCCCAGGTCTCGCTCTGACGGGGAGCTGGAAGGCGCTGGGAGGACGCAGGGCTCCACGCACGCCTTTCTGAAGGACTCGCTGTCTTGCCACATTGTTTTTGTTGCTGCTGCTGTTGTGCATAGCACAGCTATCAAAGGCTTTAGCAATTCAAATACTCTTTAAAAGAAAGTCTGATATAATCGTGGACTAGAATTGAAATCCGTTTCAACGGACAAGACTCCTGGCAACTACCAGTTCAGTTTCAATACGAAGCAAATGGATGCTGAGAAGGAGTTTAAAGGCAGTGAAGGAAAGCAATACAATTTTGCCATGGGGTCAAGTAGAAATAAAACTGTTTGCCTCTGTCTTAAGAAATGTTGACAGATTTCAACACCCCGAGGGAAGGAGTGGTAGACGATGGATATAACACAGAAAAACTTGTCTTAAGCAATAAGTTGGAGCCCACCAAAAAGTAGTTGCCTAGTGATGGTGCTTTGTGAGATCCAGCAAAATTATGCCGGGACCTTTAGAAGTGGATCGATGTGGTCTCCAAAGAGAGGAGGTTTTCAGTTGCAGGCAGCCTTTTACAATGTGTCTGCCTGTGAGTGGACATGTTTGGAGATGGAGTGCCACCATCAGATCCACAGAGCACCAGAAGATGCGAATACCTTTGTTTCTAAATGGGTCTACTTTTCTGTAGAAGGTTGTTTTGACATTCATGTTTTTAATGGATCCCTGGATCTTAGTGTTTGTTATCGTCCTTCACCTGTGCAAATTATTCTGTCTCTTCACTGCCACAGCTGTGCTGGTTGGCACAGTTTTTTATTTAGAAAGTGGGAAAATGGCTGGGTCCACGGCTCAACCCGCTCCTTCTGTTCCTTTATTCCCCCATGTGGAAGCAGAGACAAAGTTAAATTGCAGAGCATCAGAATTGCTGAAGAGCAAAGTGCTATGGAAAGATGATAATTGATACAGTGCAAAGTTACCGTATGGTGGAGTGATGTTATGCCAAATATTTTTGCAGCATTTGTGAAGTGGGAGCATAACTTCTCAAACAACTAGGAAGTGCTTACAAATTGCCTGATGTGAATTGCTTTTCTTCATTTAGCAATATTTAGGAGAACTGAATGGTTTTGCTCGATTATAGCAGTTAATTTGATCTAATGCAATTGATGTAAATCATGTAGTTAGCTTGATTTATGTCAATTGTGCCAGCAAAAATTTGTTTATAAACCAAGCCCGGAGTGTCTTTCTTAACACCAAAAGTATTTTTGTGACAACTGCTGCTGTGAAGTAGAATACATATTGCCAGGCAAACAACACTTCAATTGTATTTTTGATTTCTTTATGGGTTTGGGTAGGGAAAAGACTTGAATTATTAATTACAGAAATGTGACATTTTGTGGTAATTTCTTAGCCGATTTGGGAATTTCATTTTCAGAAAAAAAAAGCTATTATGTTCTAAAGACATTTGGAGAAATAGAATGGTGTTTTCTCACTAATGCATTTCCAGTAAACATGGAGATTTAATGATTTTCAGAGATCTATAATTGTATGCTGACAGTTTCTCCACTGAGGGAAGACCACTCCACTGAGGAACAATTGTCCCACATGTGGATGATTCAGAATTCCTTTTGCAAGGGATTTTGTGGCTTCTGTGGGCATTTATTATGGCATCTTAAAATATTATGTACCAGTCTTAGGCAGTGATGTTCGCTGGCTGGTTCTTCTCTCTCAGGATTCTCTTCCATTGAATCTGTAGCAATTTCTCAGGGATCAATGAAATTACACCGGTATAAAACTGCTGTGAGAGGAAAACCAGATTAGATGCACGCAGGTATTTTTACCTTATGCCTCTCTATTATCATCAGTAAAGGCATGCTGTATATTTATATGTTTTAAGTATTTAAAAGAATGCCTTTTTTTTTTAATCTAGAATGCTTTGAATAATACATCTAGTAATTGTTAGTTTAAGAATCTTTGAAAACCAGCATACAAACAAACAGCTTAGGTTTCCTGTTTCCTCCTGCATGTATATAGGTCTTTTGAGGGGCTCCAATAGCAACAACACACAGCGTGCTCCCAGTCACACCTCTCCTTTCCGTATGCACAAAACTGCCATGTGTTTCTTCAGTTTCTCTGTCAGCTTCGCTGTTCTCGTTCCTGTTAAATGCAGAGCCTGGAAGGTAGATGTGAATTGCCTCTGGAGCAGGGCAGAAGTAGTAAATGTGACCCTCTGGGAGGGAAATTCATTATGTGCAAATGCTGCCCAGTGGCATAAATCAGCCCCTGTGGAGTTTGGGGAGGAGTGTTTCACCCTCTTGAATCTCTGCCAATGCCAGTTAAGCTGAGAGTCAGTTACAACCATGTCGTATACATGCTCTTCGGAAAGAAATGTGTTTGGGTTTTTTTTTTCCAAGTTGACTGTGTCCCTTCCCATTGAATAGACCAAATCCCGATCCGCTATACGGACAAATTGAGTAATTTGGTTTCATGCATTCTTGAGACAGTGTCTTCTTGCTGTGCTGCCTCAGCGCCGTTCTCTGGGGAGCTGTCACAAACCTCCAGCTAATGCAAGTAAGGAAAGAAAAGTTGCTGGCAGGGCTAGTTCCTAGGATTGTTACTATCCCCAAAATCTGACTCCGTCCAAAATCCTGATGATGCAGTTCATCTGGCTCAGGGCAAATACACACGTTGTTATACATAACACAGACATGATTACATTTTCCATTTGGTAAAGTCATAGAGTAGCTCCAAGTCCTCTAAAAATAGAGACATGATTCAAGTTGCAAACAAGATGGAAGGATTTCAAATGGCTGCATTACACATAGGGCAAGCAAAGTGAAATTAATAGGAAAAAGCTGGTTTGGGGACTAGAGCTGTGCTCTCTTTTTCTAAGCAAATGCTTAGCTGTGAAGCTGTGTAAATCAACAGTTCCACTGTTGCAAGTAGGAATAGTCTGGTTTACTTAAAATGCAGGCTGTTGCAGGCTTTACCCTCCTGAAATGACAGAGCAAAGAAATAATTTTTCTTAACTCACTGACCCATTTGTTCACCTGCTGAGTTGCCAAATACGCGTTTACAAGACATTTGCATTGGCTAGAAAATCAGTATGTATATACAATATCCTCCTGCACCTTTTATTAGGAGAGACCGAGGCTATTTTAATTGCTAGTTTTGCACTTTCTGTCCCCTGATACCCACAGCAGCCTCACTGACCTCTGTGAAAGCCAATTTGAAATTTAATTGCAATTATTATTGTTTAAGCTACGAGCAGATTAATAGGATGTTCTTCTCGGCTCTGGGTGCAAGGGTCCACTGTGCCAAATAGCATTTAATGGATAAATAAGAACTACAACTGTCAGGCCAGGATACCAAAGCCTTTTAAAAGGATGGCAACATTAATTTTACAGGGAGAATTATCAGGGGAGAGACGTGGCAGTTTGTCCAAGACTGCAAAACAACACCCAAAGCAGAACCGTGAGCGGAAGTCCCAGGCTCATTAAAGAAGAAGAGATGTTCCATAAAACACTCCTGGTTTATATGTTCAGGAGTTAGGTCAGTAGGCTCTTGGTGCTCTGGACTTCCAAATCCCATTCAGGGATCTATCCGGCCTCCTTGTGTGATCTCAGGTGAGTGAGTCATTCTGGACTTCACATCTCTAAAACGGCGGATATTAGTAATTCCCTAGTCTAGAGGTCTGGGGAGGTTAAATTCAGGTAGGAAAGAGAAAGGAGATGCTTAGGTGTTGTTGGAGATGAAGCCAGAATACAGGCTTGGTGGGCTGTTGGGACCAAGTAAGTCCTTACTTTCTGTATGAGGGTTTGGAGGTTTTAGACCGAACTGGCCGGAGACCTGGCATCTTCCAAGGACTGAGAAGGAGAAGATTCCCTCCTACTGTCTCCAGTGTGTTGAAGGTCTGCATCACTGTTGCCATCTCCCTTTAGGAACTGCAGATCCTGTAGAGGGAAATGATGCACTTAAAGTAAAATGCACCTTACGTAAAGAGTAGTTTGTAAAATAGCATATTTATATAGAGGAAATTAATGTGTCCTATAATTAACAGCAAACATTATGCTCTCTGCATAATAAATATTTTAAAATAGGGAATGTATTTCTATAGTACCAAATGTTTGATTTTTCAGAAAGGTAAAATCCTATGCAAAGATTTGAAGCTTACTTCAAAATAATATTCACACATGCTGCTCTACATAAGCATTCAAATATCATCAGTGTGCTTTTTGGAAGTGCTACATATTTTTTTAATTTATTCTGCCAGTTCACAGGGTTTTCGGTGTTAAAACAGTAAGAAAAGCAAAAATGTGAATATTCCAATGAATATATTTGTTGTTTATTTCCTTACTGATGGACATGAATAAAAGCTATAGGAACAGAAAGGGTATGACAGAAAAGGAGAAGAAAACCTCCAAAACCATAGAGCGATGTACTGCAGCACACACAAGGATTCTCACTGTAACTTTAACGAGGTTCATTAGGTTTCTGATTTGTGCTGAGGCTGAGGTTATGACCAAATCTGACTCCTCTGTGTTCCTGTGGACCAGCACTGCTCAGTCTGCCCATCTAATTATCCATTTTTTTCTGTCCAACTCATCCTTGTGGCAGCTCAGCTCCTGAGAGCCCCTGAGCTACCTGGAGTGCGATGCCTCGCTCTTTTGGTCTCACCTGCCTGCACAGGGTTTTTTCCTGAGCGTGGTGGCCATGGCAGAGACCTGCCTGGGCCCTCCACCGGGCATCCTGACACACTTGTAATGCAGCCTTCTAAGAGGTTAGAGCTGGGTGTTAGTGGGTGCTGAGGCCAAAGACACCAACTGGAGCACGTAACTACGGGGAGAGTCCCACCGGTTTGAAACTGGACGTATTCGCATAGGTGCCAAGATTTTGGTAGTTTGCAGGGCTGCATTTCTCATTCCCAAAGAACCTGCAGGACAGCACTATCCATCATGCAGAGCCTTCACCTTATCATGTGCTGGCTTTGGAGTTTGAATTGCTCATTGACTTATCGGGACATTGCAAAACCAGATTAAAAAAACCACCAGGTGTCACTCTGTTTTATTTTGTCATTTCCCAAGGCTAACAGCAGATTATGATGGAATGATTTGTTACTGTTAGAGCTCTGGAGTGTTGTAAATTCTCCTAATCTAGTTTAGCCCATAGATAGTTCATGGGAAAAGGACAAGAAATTTTCCAATAACTCTCTCTTTTCTCTTTTGTAAAGAATGTTGAACCTGGTTCTGGGCTTGAAAGCAATTAGTTTTGAGGCTGTTAAGAATAAATTGCTGATACCCTAGAATCCTCTTAATTGCTATCCTGATCAATGACACGCCTGCTTAATTGGGATGATTGACAGGCAACTAATCCTGCGCAATGCATTTCAATTACTCTAAACAATATATTAATGGCCTACCTGTGTTTAAATGGCACATCTCCTGTTGTCTTCTGCCACTGCAAGATTTTCATAAGAGCTATAAAGAGAGAGCTGAAAGCTTGAGAGAAGACGTGTCCTACTTATGCAGCCCCCTACTTTCTTCCTGTTGTTCTCCCGCTTCTACATCACTCAACTTTATCCCAAATATTTAACACAATATTATTGCATGTACACTTAAAGATAATTCATGAACTACAGAGAAGTATTTCTCAGCACTATGGGTTCCCCTGGTCCCCGATACCTGGAAGAATCACTTAATAGGTTGATTTCCGTTTACATTGGGTTCTTTGTGCTAACCATAGTGTGCCATTACATGTAGCCTGTTCCTAGAGTAGCTTCACACTTTGTTTTCTAATGGTATAAAAATGTGTAATTGGACAAGCCTGTGGTCTTACTATTAGAAAAGAATACTAATAAGGTATATTAATGTTGTCTTGTTATTAGGGGAGCTTGTTTAAAAAATGTCAGTGTTTTAATGATGAAAGAGATAGTTGTCTAGAAAAAAAAAGTAAAAATGCATTTCATTTTAATTAGCTCTAATTAGAAGATGAATAGATTTTAAGGACAGAAGGAGTCATTGTGATCTTTAGGGCTAGCTCCACAGATGTAGTCACATAAAACAAAACAGATCCATTGTCTGATGGTACATCAGTGTGCATACAGCAGGTATCTACTGCTTACTGGTCATGTAGACCCATTCTTCCCTCAAGAGAGGAGATGTTATTTTCACCTTTTAATTAAGACATCTAACACAGTTTAAATTGACCATGTCCTAGACTAAAAAGATCCATGCACTAAAAAGGGAAGCAAGAGTGACTAGGTGGACATCAAAATATAGATTAGATTAATCCCACTGTGTCTCATATATCCCACAAAATAGTGAAATAAGGAATCCTTCAACAGCCGCTGCCTTAGATTGGAGCTGTCTGAACTTACAAAGTATTTTGTCCATGAGACTCCCCATGCTGCAGTTCTCTCTGGTGCAGGCGGCCAGGGCTGCTCTCATCTGACCAAGCATTTCCAAACTGAGACAGTGAAAAGCCTTCAGTGAGGGAAAGCACCCTGACTGCGTGCAGGTCCCATGCCTGGCTGCTACAGGTCCTTCGGAGGGAAGCTGAGTGAGCCGGCAATGTGGGAGTACATGCTGGTAGCTCCTCTGAAACATTCACGCTCCACAGGTAAGACATAGCTCCTCGACTCTTAGCTTTTGCCTAAACCGTGTGCTCCTAAACTTCTTGTTGGCCACCACCTCGTAAGTATGCTGAGGCCCCCCAACATGTGCGAGCAGGACTTGGTCATAGAATCACAGAATGATTTGAGTTGGAAGGGACCTTTAAAGGTCATATAGTCCAACCCCCCGGCAATGAGCAGGGACATCTTCAACTAGATCAGGTTGCTCAGAGCCCTGTCCAACCTGACTTTGAATGTTTCCAGGGTTGAGCATCTCTTTGGGCAAGGTATTCCAGTGTTTCACCACCCTCCTCATAAAAAATTTCTTCCTTATATCTAGTTCATGGGGAGATATGGCTGTTGACTTTTTAACTCACCAGAGAAAGGGAGCTGTTTTCCATACAAATGCATATTGGTCAGGAACAATTTCAAACATATATTTTTTTCAGTAGGAAAACTGAAGTCAATTGCTCTCTCAGCCTAGGTTCATTCAAACCCCACTGTGCTGCATCTGAGGAGACTGCCCTAACCCCAAGACTGTTGTAAAAAAAGATCACTGTGCAACTGGTATTTGAAAATTCATCCCTGCTTTTGTCATTCTTCAGTGTTACAAATCCTGAACCACACAGTAGTTGAGTTTGTGCGAGAGAGGAAAGGTGCCCTTTCTGTTTCCCCTGCCATCCATCCAGCTCAGCAGGGGAGCCTTTCTCTGGTTCTTACAGTTCTTATGCATTCTCAGGAAGGACAGCGTAACTATCGCATCCTTCTTAGTGTTGCCCAGTTGCTTGCTTGAGATATACATGATCAGAGTATGGATTTTTTGGACTGCCTCTTTGAAATGTGTATTTCTTCCCATGAAAAGGGATCCTGTACGTAAATCTGGTATTTGGATTCAACCTTGCAGAAGGAAGGGACATCAGCTTTAGGATCTGCAGATCCTAACAGCAAGTCCTCATGTCTTCCTTTTTTTTTGGTCACATCTGTAGTCTAATATTCCATCATGATTCTTGATAAACTTATAGCTAAATTATCTGTGCCATGCTTCCAGGTTTTACTTACCTAAGTCTGTCTTTGCTGTGCAGCAATGAGTTTGACACAGACCATTTTGGCTCGGTTAAATTCTGCTTTTAGAAATCTTTATCCCACGTGAGTATCTACTGACGTACTATGTAAGTACTTAAAGCAACGATCAGATGACCGCTTAGTTTTTCTTTGATAAGGAATAGACCACATCCCTTAGATCTTCAGCTTTATAGTAACAGATAACAACTCTGGTCTATATTGTTAATAAATACAATTTTAAAAATTTGCAAATAGAAAAAAAATAGGTGGATCCATTATTAGAGATGTTTATTTCTGTGCATCTATTTCATGCATATTTGTTTCTGTTTATCCTCTTACTGATGCGTTTCTTGAGATGTGTTGTAGTGCAATTTGTGATGAACAGGCAAATTAATTGTTTTCACAGCCCTTACATACGTGTAAAATAGGCTCTTTTATGCTATACATATTAAACCTCTGGAGAATTGGAAAGACGGACTTTAAGATTTCTACCTTTGCTACACAGCTTTGCAGCCTTCAGTCTTATTATTGTCTTTATATGTATAATCACTACCCCAGGGACAATCTTCCTTCCAAGTAACAGCGTGTAGTTGCTGAATCTGTATTTTTAAAGAAATCTTTCTTTTCCTGACAGTTACACCAGAGAGCAAAGAGAAAAGGACAAGTGTTTTCTCAGATGTTGGTTTGGTGACAAGGGCAGGAGACTGAGTAGGTTGGAGTGTTAATGTGCATTTTTAGGGGAACAGAGGAGAAAAGGGAATAGGGATATGTAAGAGGAGTCAAAAATACAGAAGGAAAATGTGTAGAAGATAGGACAAAAGGAACAGGGATGAAGACGAGTTTGCAGTGACACTGCAGTGAAGTAGGCGACGGGAGCCAATGGTGGCTTGCTTGGAGGAAGCATCGAGGCACAGCGAGGGCTGGGGGCTGGGAGCAGTGGAGGGTCCCTGTGGTGGAAGGGCAGGACCTGGCAGCCAGGGCCCGTCCCACCCCCCTGGTCAGGAGCAGGGCAGCCAGGGGGGCACTGGGGGCAGCCCCAGCCCTGGGCATCAAGCTCCTCCCTGGGGATGGGGATACGCTGAGTTCAGGATGGGCCGTTCCCTGGGGTGTAGGTGCTATACTACCCTGCCATAGGACAGTTAGGGGAGTAAAGCAATCTATGTGCGCAAACTGAGTTTGACTTTGCCTGTCGGTCCTGGCAAGCGCAACAGCAGGAGCACTGCAGCACGGCCATCAGCCAAAACCAGTGCTACGCTGGGGGACTGTTATGGTTTGAGAAACCCACAACAATTTTTTGTCGTTTAAACAATTCTGTCATCAATGACCCCTCCCCACCCAGGAAAGGGAATCGGGAAAAAATCAATAAAACCCGGGGATTGAAATATAAACAGATTTAATAGAGTAAGACTAGATGATGAACATTAGTAACACTAAGGAACCAATATTGATCGGGATACCAGTACAAAATATACAAAGATTATACTCATCCAACTGTATCAGTAGGAAGCTGTGCACTCCCAGCAGTGGACAGTAAATGTTGGACAATGCAAGCGCTACAGCTTCAGGAGGAAGGGAAAGGAGCCCTCAGGGGTCCAGCACCGCCGCCATTCAAGAGAACTTGAATGTGACGTTCATGGTATGAAATAATCCTGTTGGCCAGCTTGGGTCAGGTCTCACTCCTCCTCGTCCCTGCACCTGGCAAGCTCAAAAATGCTGAGACCCACACACCATAGCTGGCTATAAAGTAAATATTTTCACAAATTCAGCACTAGCGTCTTCTAAAAGTGCAATTTTCCCAAGCATTAGTAGAGAAATTAGTCCTGTGTCGCTCAAACCACGACAGGGAAGCACGAGGACTGCAGAGTGGGTTGCTCCCAAGGCAGACACTGGTTGCTGTTGGGACAAAAGGGTAGAGAGGCAAACTTCCCTGCAACAGAGGAGTAGGGTGATCAGGCACAAAATCTTTGGAGTCACCTTTTTCCCTGTGGTGTTACGGTCACAAAAGCAGCCATTTCTTTTTCTTGAACTGTTGCTCTGTATGAATAGCATTAGGCTGTGTGGGCTGGGTACGTGAAATAAATGTAAGTCACCAGGATTGTAATTTATGTGCAGCAGAAAATGCTCCTAGTAGGAAAGACAAGTGAAGGTATGTGGGGAGAAGGAATGGGGGCTTGTGGATTCCTTGTGTGCATGTGTGGATGTGGCGTGTCTACCTAATGCACGAGGGAGGGCAATCTTCAGCCACGTCTTTAAATTGTCTTCCCTCTGAGGAATGGGACGGCCCTTCAAGTAGACTTTTGATGGCTGTCTTCATGAATAATGCTAATTTTGTCACAATACAAAAGTTTAAAACTTTAGCTTTTGTACAGTATGAAATGAACAGTGCATCAGAAACATCTGTCAGGTTATAGAATAAAGGCTTAATTAGCATTTTTGTGTGGTGTGGAATAATTCATGCTGGGACATCAAAATTTGTCTTCTCAAATGTATGGGAAAAAACACATTTTCTGGTCTTTCTTGTTGCTCTCAATAGACTGGTTCAGGCTAGGGGGAGGGGGAAAATGGAGTTGTGCCATGTTAGCACCAATGAAAATCTGCAGGGTGCAATGCAGTAGTATGAGCATCTTCAAAGCGCCTTACAAATAGGAATTAATGCATTGATGTTACACAGGGATTCTGTGGCTGGGATAATGCTGCAATCGTATCAAGAGTTCAAGGGTGTGATTTTCAAAAGCACTTAAATGACTTTGTAGTACAAATTCAATTCGGTGGCACTTAGGATTCTGTTGCCGAAACCCTGTGTTGAGTTGCAGTCTACGTTGGCACTGAAATAAAGATAGCAGCGAAAATGGAAGAGGTGAGAAAAGACAACTATGAATGATCTGAGTTCTGGAAAATCTGTCTCTCTGTTACATTGCAAATTCCATGTGTTTTAATTGTTACAGAGTTGTAAGTATGGCTATAGAGAAAGTAGCTGCCTATTCAGTCTAGCAAATGAAGTATATTGCCAAAGACAATAGTTGGAAGGAACAGCTATCAGTAGGAGGAGGATCTCGAGCAGTTCAGAACAGAAGTCAGGGTAGGTATTTATTCTCCTAGTCTTTTTTTATCTCTTTCAGGCATCTCATTTAGATGCTCTGACTCAATACGCTGGAGCTGACTGACTGCCTCTTTTCATTGACTAGGCAGGAAACTCAAGTCCTTCACTTTGATCTGTTGAATCATTCCTAAGCTAGATACCTAACATGGGCGTGCATATATGGTGTGAAAACCTGCTAGGATGTCTATTTTCATCAGTGAGGCTATGTTACTTCGTTGGAACAAATAGCTGGAAAACCCTAAATGAAGGTTGGATACTTTAAAAAAAACTCTTCCAGAAACTGTTAGCTTTATAAAGGAATCCCTGAGTGAAATCCTATGGGTTTGTGTCATGCGAGTAGTCACGTTAGAACAAGAAAATGGTCCCTTTGGCCTTAGAATGAATATGAAAATCATTGTAAGCTGCGCTCAAGTCTTATGTTCCCTGGACAGTGCATCCTGGGCTATAGGGTCTAAGGAGCAGAATGCAGCATATTCATGCTGCATCTTGGCTCCACTGTAGCAGAAAAGTTTAAGAAAATATAAATAATCAGGAATTTATTAACCCCTTGGTCTCAGTTTTATTCTCCCTCCCCTTTATATACCATAGACACACAGAATGTTTTAATTGACTCAATTATAAGTATGATGGGATGAGTTAATAGGATTTATATGCTTTGTATATACTTCATAAATTCTGAAGCACTATAATGCATTTGAGTTATAGATAATTTATATGAAGAAGCTAGTGAATTGAATACTAGAAAGAATAATAGGAAAACAGTAATTGAAAAACCTATAAACTCCATTAATGCATACCCTTCCTTTATTAATTTGTAATAATAATGTAGTGGTTAAATCAATCAAGGATATTACAACAATAGGTGACTTAAAATGTTCTCTTCTAACGAGATTTCTTGCAATTTTATTCTAATTCCACACACTGAGTGAATTAAGGATGGAGCCAGTCAGATACTGTGCTGTGTTACGGCGGGCTGATTTCGAGTGGAGCCGTATTACCGTAACTGGGAGCAGAATTTGGCCCTGAGCTCTCACCATGTGAGAAAGGAGAGGGGAGAGAGAGACACTCCCCAGATTTGCCTGTAGTTTTATAATTTGAGACTTGCGCAGAATGAAACCCTGAACCCAAGCGCCTCTATATCAACGTCTGCATACATAATGCATAAGCTATTAAGCGTTATGAAGAGTGCTCTGCTTGTTGGGTAGCTGCAGAATAACATGGCTAACAGATGTTGTGCTTCTAAAGCAGTTGAACTCCTGAGTGTGCTTTTATCTTCTGATCTGCAGCGTACTGTGGCTCCCTCACTAGTGCGTACACAAGGCAGACAGATTAGCGTTAATTAGAGAGAGGCTTTGCTCATTTTTCGTTGCCAGTTTCAATTTTGGGGAAAGTAAATGTTTCTCTCCTTTACGATTTCAAGTAAGGGCATTTTAGTGTATGTACGGAGGCAGGGGTGGGGGGTGGGGTTAGGCATTAATCAGTGATGCTTATGCTTAAATTGGCTGGTGCAGGTCTAGAAGTCAAGTATTGAAATTCCGAAGTGGATGAACTCTGCCGAGGAGGATGGGGAGGGCAGGGCCAGGCTTGGTGCTGACTGTAGGACAGGAGTCCTAAGAGGAACGCCAGAGAAGCCAAGGAGCCATGCCATTTTGCAGCATGAGTTCATGAGGAGAAGCATTAGCTGATTATTCCTTCTAGGACATTACTGAGCTTTATTAAAGCATTTTGCATTGCTGCTTGTAATGAGAAAGGAAAGGGAGCTCTCTCCACCTTCTGACCCCCCTCCCTCAAGCACCAATGCAAGGGAGGATTTATTGCTTCATTAGCAGCGTGATCATGCTTCACAATGAGTATTAAAGCATTGGCTTACTGGGTTATTTAGGGAATGACTTTTCCCGCAGCTATCCCCCCTCCCACTGCCACTGCACCCCCACTTTATTTCACATGTTATTGCCATTCACCCATCACGATCAAAATATCACTGTTTCCCTTTCTGTAGTGATAGGACACTGGCAGCAGAACAAATATTTTTAGGTTGACAGTATGTTGCAAAATTGTAATGTGGGCAGGGTAAATTGAAATCAAAGCAGAACCAAATTCCACTCATTCTTCAGATTCCCAGGCAGACTGAGACATCTTTTGCAGTTCATTGATCTTTTAACGTGGGCTTAGAGATCATTCCCAGACAAGGGGAGTAAGTTCCCAGATGGTGAAGGCTATGCTCTGTCTTCCAGTTGTTCTTGGGTGTCCGTCCCCCTCCCCCCCCCAACTCTGTATTTCCTGTTGTGAGAATATGGCAGGGCCTCTGCAGTGCCTGCATTTACCTACCCCCCTTCTTAATTACCCCTCTACAAGGGTATTTTATCAAATGGCATAGATTCACTTTATCTAATGTCTTCCTGAATATATCAGTGATATAAAAGAACTTTTCCTTTTGCAAAGCAGTAATTGTGGTAGTCTTGTGAGTGTTGCTTTCTTCTACCATTAATTTCAATTACATCCTGTTAGATTTCCGCAGCAGCTGTCCAGCGGTGAAACTCTGTAGGCCACCATGCCTTGGTGCTTCAAATTGTGGTTATGTTTAGAAAAGTGAATTCTTATTCAGCCTGTCTACTGCCTGTGCTTTGAGTCATATTTGCTTACTTTACTGACACAAACACATTTTTATTAGTGCTACCATCACAGTGCCAATATACCTCCAAGCTGCAGGGTGACCTATAATCTGCTCCGTTTCGTGTAGCCTCAACAACGTTGTCAGCAATGCTTTAATTGTAGATGATATTTTGGCCCTGGTGCTTGGAATGGACTCATCTTGGCCTCCATCCACAAAAAAAAAGAATTGTGACAGTGTATTTTCTTCTTTATATGTTAGGAGGCAATTCACTACTTGGTGCTTGTTGGTTTTGTCAGGAGTGAACAGTCTTTGATATTACCAGAGCAGCAGTCAGAGAAGCTAGGGTTCAAGCCACTTCTTTGGTGAACCTCAGGGGTGTTCAGCAGATGCATATGCTCACTCTCTGAAGTGTCTTCAGAGGCAACATCCTTGTTGGACTTGCTCCTTTTGTATGAGCTGAATACTCTGAGCCACCTACCTGTTTCCCTGTTTGTTCTCTTGGGCTTGTAAGACTGCTCTGCACACAGAATTTTACTATCAAAATGTTTGATGCTTGTTTTGGCTCTGTAGTTGATACTTGTTTTGGCTCTGCAGTAATGAATGGAATTATTTTTAGCATTAAGCCAGGATAATTTGACAGTGCTATTGCAGTTTAACAAATTAACGCTTCAATTTGTCATTTCTACCATCTCTTAGGGGAGGGGTTATTCTGAAGGGTACTACAGTTAGCAGTGGCAGCAGACACCACCATCATCAACAGCAACAGTTCCTGACTCCTTGCAATTTTGAAATGGTGCAAGCATCAGTATTAGCATGTTTCTCATGGTATGGGAACACCTGCATTACGAGCACTCATGCCAGGATGCATTCTCACTATGGAGGAAGGAATAGACAGGGCAGTGCAGAACTTTTCTGCTAATAATATTCGTACTGAAGATGAGTACTATTCTCATCTGTATTTCACCACTGGTAACATGGCTTCCTCTTTGCTTTTTAGGACACCTTTTGCGCATGTATGTCTCTATACTAAGAAATAAGATGTGCCAAAGACTCTTTGCTGGCCCTGAAGCCGAGGAGTGTGGCACTCTGCGTGTGCGCACTGCTAAACTCTCTTGCCCCTCAAAACTTGGTGACCTGATTCAAACATCTTATGGGGAACATGAGGCCAGGGACTAAGGTAATGCCCAGAATGGACAATGGCATGCAAGTGCTGGAGCCCATGACCCAGCCTTGTTATTTTAGCAGCATAGATGTAGCCCTTGAGGGCAAACAACTTGCTTGTCTCTAGTATCTTGGCCTGTATCTGGTATATATCAAGACAGCCCTTGCTCTGAACACTAAACAGAAAACTTTAGGACCAGCATGGCTGTTGCAGTGGTCTTTATTGTGTTCCTTCACCGAATCTTGATGATGCCTCTCCAATGTGTGTCCTTCTTGTCCATGGTATGGTGTCTCTTGGTTCAGTCCTTTTGGGAGTGTTCAAAAAGTCCTCCAAAACTTGTGTACACAAATAGAAAATCTGACAAAGAGTTCTCCCTTTCCTCTTTTCCTTTCCTGCACTAAGGCTCTCTCCAAGGAGAGGGCATCCAAATGCCGCTGTATCCTCTTGGAAAATGGTGAAAGGATCTCATGGGGCTTACTGGAGAGTCCTATCCTGGTAGTCACGACACAGAGAGTGCTGAGTCCTGTTCCATGTAGGTACACGTATGATTGAGCTTGTAGGAGCTGTCTGCTACTTTGTCTGCTCCAGTGGGGCAGATATAGGCAGGGGCCTGGCAAAACAGTGGTCCTCAGGCTACATTTCTCCACCTCCTTCTCACTTCTTTAACTACAAAATTATGAAAGTTAGTGAGTTTTGAGCTGGTGTGGTTGATCATGGGACAACAGATGAGCTGGGCCTGGGCTAAGTGCTAGGAGGATCTGCAGGAGCCTGTAGGATGCATATAATCAAAACACATATGATTATCATGCAATCATAATTTTTGTTGTTTCTGTGGTTGAGAACACTTGGCTTTGATTTAGCTAGGCCCCAAGCACAAGCTTATCATTAATAATCAGGAAACTCTTTTACTCTTTGTGTTTAGTTAAAAGGAAATTTTTCCACTATTTACCACATAACCACATCCTTTACCATTGCAGTTTTATTTTCTGGCAATACAAAACTTTGAGAGGTGAATACCTCTGAGCTCAGGCAAATGGGGATAAATACCCCATTTTTAGTGCCGATGGTTGGCATAGATAGTCACAATTGATATTTAGTTAAAGACATACTAGATCAGGCCTCAGAATAACTCGAACATAAAGGATGCTGTCAGATTTTGGCAAACCAGAAAGTACCTAGGTACCTATTGCAGGATTGAAAACAAATCAATATCAGCACATTGTCAGTCACAATGTTTATTTTGTTCTTTTTTTTTTCTATAACCTTGTTTCATGGATTTTCAGTTTCTGACATTTTTTCTCACAGCGTGAATGATGTGTTGGGATTAAGGCATTAACTCTAAGACAAGGCTTTCCAGTTTCTAAGTTATCTCACTTGATAATGACTATACATTAAGTTTCATATTACCACTCATCAATTTGCAGAGCCTCCTAACTTGATCCTCTTACAGAAGAGGGTTTTCCAGGGGGTTACAGCTGCATCCAGCTCGGCTTTAGTTTCTGCCTTTAACAAACATTTGAAAAACTAAGGCATGAATCTTACAGGGAAAACCAGTTGTTAAAGGCAATCCAGTCATGTCCTTGTAACACAACCTCCCAAATACCAGTTTATTTTGTAGTTGGCTAGTTAATCTGTCAGGTTGAAAAATATTTTTAAAATATTTTAGGATGCTAATCTGTTAGCAAGTGATAGATTTTGTCTGACCTTTGATGAATTATAATTTTGGATACATAAATTTCTTTTCATTGGCACTTTATGGTAAGGATCACGATTGCTTTACATTTGCAAGGCACAACACTTGACATACGTTACTTCTCAGAGCCTAAAGAAGGACTCAAGGAGTGCTTGCAGGGTCTTTTAATGGTTTGTCAAGTTTCACATGGGCCAGAGCTCAATGGCAAACCTCCATTTTGATGTAAGGGGAACCTCAACTGTTCCACAGCTGTTGAGGTTTGTCTGCACAGCCCAATGTCATTTCTCCAGTATCTTTCCTCTCTTATGCCCAGGCGAGAAGACCACAGAGATATCAGCAATACCTCCAGGTAAGAGGCTCTTCGGGTAATATAAATCTTTATTATTCTCAAGAGCTGTGATAGGAAGGGCAAGAAATGGGAGCTGTGTCCTCAGTGAAGGATTTTGAGTTTCCTTCCTAAGCATTCAGCAAGAAGTCTAGCTCAGGGTTTGCTACTCAGTTAACACCCACATTAACTCCGTTGTAGAAAACACTCCCTGTTTCCCCAGAAAGAAAACTATATCATCAAATCTGTTTTTTTCATTAATATGAAACTGCTCTCTTTTTGCAAAGACAGACAAATTTATGTTTTCCTTTTTATTTCTTCCTTTTTGGTAGCCTGAAGGGCATGGATTTTTTTTTATTTTTTATTTTTTTTTTAATGTAGAAACAATCCACAGTAATCAGCTGGTTCTTGTAATCTTTGTGCCCTTTCCTGAGCCATTCCCTAATTACTACAATGTAATTTCATTTGCTTTTATTAATTACCTCTTTTTACTTGTACTGTCAGATTAGTTCTGAAATATTTCCATTGTAGGAGCTATTTAAACCTTCCTCCTTTAGATCCATACCAGATAATCAGGAGAATTTGATTAAAATGGGAGGCTGACTTCTGATTCATATTTCTTTTTCTAAGATGAGGGAAGAAAGTTCAGGTCATCTTTGAACCACACATAATACTAGTCAAAAAACAGTATGATAATCGTGACTTCAGTGGTCTTCATCTGAGTAGGAACTTAGTTCTATTTATCTATGTGTAATTTCTATTCAAAATATGAATTAAAATAGTGCAGTTAAAAAAATTACCATGGCTCACACAATCATGCTGAAGAATCTGTAGAGACATAAATCTTCTGCCAGTACAGCAGAAATAAAATGTGTCCATAGTTCTCATTAAGAAAAGAGAATGAACAATGAGATAGCAAAATGTGCAGAGGACATCTACTTAGATGACAGAATTTCAGAGGGTACTTAAAAATTCTAGTTGGGTGATCAGCACATCGGCCAAGAAATTTTTGTCCTGAAAAATGCAGATTAAGGCATGGTCAAAGGTAGATTGCTTCTTTCTACTTCTTTCTAACAGTAACCACTCGGGAAACAGAGCTGGACATGACTGCAGGGAGTTCTGACGTGCAGAAATGGTCAAAAGGCAAACAAAATACTTGCTTTGGTAGCTTCTTCCTGTCCCTGGAACTTGGACATTTTTGTCAATCTGTATTGAAGCTTTTGGGTTTTACCTTTTCATAAAACTGAATTTATTTCAAAGGACAGTCAGTTCCTGCAGGTAGTAACTGGACTGGTTTTTTTAGTCTTCGTTTATTTTCTTCAACACATTACCAAAGCAACTGATAGATGTCTGAAAAGGTGACTGACTTCTGCCTCTGAATATTTGTGCATTTGTAAAATATATTTCATATTCTTTTCAACTGTGCATGGTCCTATGGCATCAAGACAAATGATAGTAATAACAAGTACAAGTCAGCTTTTCAGAATTATATTTATATATTAATTTTAGTTATAGTACAGTTCAGAAGAGGACTATTGTGATGCTGTTTCTCTTCAGTTTCTATTCAGGAAAGATCTGCTAGCTTACCAATATAGGCTGAATGTGTACCTTCACAGAAAAGGGTAGAGGATTGTTGGGGCTGTTGTAGTGTAGTATCAGATGCTGTCAGAGACTGCAAAAGGGACATTTTCCTAGTGGCCATCTCTTGACACTGGAGTAGTTACCTGATAAAAAGTATTTCTTGTATTTCCCATTTTCAGGAGTTTTTGAGAAGCTTTCAGTACTTTGAGCGTGACTGACCCTGCATCCCCAGAGCAGCACGGCACGTGGCTGTGCCTGTCTGTGTTCAGCAGAGCCGTTAAGTGCATTCTTAAGTTTAAATATGTGAGTAAAGTTAAGTATGTGCTTCACTGCTTTGTAAAACGTTACAGCTGTCTCAGTCTTGGCCAGTAAAGACTAGTTTGCTGACATCTGGGCAAGCTGCAAAGGCCTGTCCAGCTGTGAGTTGCCATCACTTGTTTCTGCTCTGAATCAGGGGCATCTTCAAGAGGTCATTATGGTTGAGGGGCTGCCTCAGAGCACTGCAGATTACAGCTTTCCCCAGCAATGCCTGCATTTTCTCCATTATACCTGGCACAAACAATCAAATAAATGCAAACCAGAGAAGCAAAATAAATCAGACAGAAGCCTCAGAGGTAAATGAAGAACCTTTGTTTTCCATTTAAACCTGCTGGATGCAGTAGTCTGTATGCCAGACCTTGGATCTCTTGAAAATGACTTATTCCCGGCATAATTTGCCACCTACATTAGACTGAATGAAAATCCATCAGCGAATGGCTTCCAGGTAGAGACTCTGCAACATTTGGATTTAGTTCCAAATTTCAAAGGTCATTTAGAAAATCCAGGTCAGGATTCAGAGCTGAATTTCAAATGTCCCTGAAGTTCATGTTTGTTCAGACCTAAGCTTACAGATCTGAACCAACATGATAATGCAGATTTAAAATAAGAACTTCTAGGTTTATGTAGAATCGTTTATTCAAACCCTTGGTTACTTTTTTCTCTGTGGTATTATTTACCAGTCACAAGGGCATGTAAAATAACTACTTAATAATTATGAACTGCAAAGCCAATCATTACGCATTGAAAATGTGTGAGTGCAAATTCTCTAAATGATGTGGAAGTTGGACTGCTGGGAACATTCAGATTGTACATTATGAAAGTGTAGGCTACTCTCTAGTACATTTGTCTGATATACAAGACAATTTCATCTCAACTTGGATGAGATACAGGAGCGTAGGCTCTGTGGAATATGAAGTGGGCTTGGTGGAGCAGAGGGAAATTCATGTTATGTTCAATGTGCCTAGTAAATAATGAGATATTAAATTATAATGTGTTCCAGGAGTTTTCAACTGTATTTTCTCTTTAATCATTTCATTACTCAGAGCCCTTTGTTTCTGACTTGTGTCTTTCATTAGAATTTTAGGACTCGAATATGTGTGTGGGGCGCTCGGTGAAGCTCCCTGTGGTACCTCCACTGCTTTAATTCCTTCAAATAAGAAGGAGATTTGTCCGCGGTAGAACCCCTGTTTCTTGAGCTACCGATTTCTGATACGGGCATGAGCTCCTGGGCAAGCCTGTGAAGACAGGCTTCATCGGCATCAGCCACCATGTATAGCTGGAGCTTCCTTGGACTGTATCTCACTTCCAAGGCAGCACACTTCGAATGAGCAGATGTGAACCCTTTTTCAGCGAGACTTGCAGCAGAAGTGACGTAGTGTGACTGCAGGGGTGGAAGCAAAGGAAGAGACTCCTGTAGCCTTATGTGAGCAAGCATTATCCTGCTTAGTGTTCCCGTCCCTTGGCATCGCTGTGCGAGCGTTGGACCAGCAAGCAGGATTGGTGCTTTCAAACAGATGGGCCTGAGCACAGTCTGAGCCAAGGGAAACATGTATGTGAATCACTTGTGGGTGTTAAGGGCAGGATTCCCATTTGATATTCTCAGTATTGCAGCAGGTATAAGGGTCCAAACATTTAAATAGCGTAAAGCATTTAAGCCTCTTAAAAATTCATGACAGATAGTTAAATTCCTGTTAGTGGGAAGGGGAAGGAAGCTTCTGCAGGTAGGCTCACCAAGCAGCAGAGGATTTAGGGGTATGCAGTCTCGTTTGTTACCAATGAGTCAAAGCAGCCCTGGCATGTGAATCTGGGACCAGGAAGGCAAACACGCTTCTAATGCGTGGTCTTAGTGAAACTCAAGGACAGACTTTTCAGCTATTTCCCTTTGATTACCAGGTGCTAAAGTCTGTATTACAGGAAAGCAAAGAACGTGCTTTAATGATGTTTCCATAAACAAGATCCCGATTTCCTGGACTGAAGCCTTAGGGAGCATTATAATGCGGCAATTGGTATGGGCTGGTGTACTGGTTGTTTTGTTTTACCTTGTGCTATTGAGAGGAGCCTAAAGGTGTTTGATCCCTGGTTGCTCATGACTTTCTTATGTTTCTTTGAAAATCTCCTCTTTAATGTTCACTGTAAAATAAACCCTGTTGACATTGGCTACGTTTATGGTACCAGACTGCAAGAGCTCTCCTTTCTGTGCTTCCCAGTCTGGGCACACAAAGTAGCCATGCGTTGTTTTCGTATGGGATAAGACTTGGCCATGCAAGTATGCTGTTCTCCCAGACCTACAGTTTTAAGGAAAGCAGACGTGCCTGGGTAGGAGCAAAGACATGCTCCAAGAGACGTCCTGCTGGACTAGGCGAGCAGGAATCCAAGTCATACATTAATGTAGCCCCACTGTTAAATCCATATATTGTCAGAGACAGTACTTTGTATCTTAGTACTTTTTATACACACAGAATTTATCCAAATATGGTGCTTACTGAATACCCTGCCATATTATTTGTGAAAACACTTATTTAGGTACACAGTTATCTCACTTGCATGCGCATGCCTTTTTTTTGTTTTTAATGTAAGTGAATGGACTGGCATACATGTATAGTTGTCAAGGCCACAACTGTAACAATTTAACCTACTGTAAGTAAAAAGCCAGAAAATCTTTGCAGTCTTGGATAAGGTCGCACTTTCAGTGTGGGTCCAGGGTTGACGCCAATTAAACTTATATAATTGCAGTAAGAGAATATTAAGGTTGCAAAGATCGCACTCCAGAATTGGAAATTTTGGAGCATATGTTGGCTGAATTCTTTGGTGCCTAGTGCTATTGTCTTTAACAATGATACGTAGCCACACATACACTCACATTATCAGCTGATGGCAAATGTGCCCATAGATGGCACTCAGAAATATGTAACAGTGTTTATGGCTTTTGCAGGATCAATAAAGTTCATTGTTGTGCAGTCCAAATAGCTCCCTTTGGCGCAGCTCTCTTTACAGCAGCTTTGAACAGCAAAGCCCTTGTTGGAGGGTTCTGAGAAATGGTAATGTAGTTTCAAAGATACTCATATAATATATATATATTTTACTAAACTGAAGCATTTGATAAATAAAAGAAAGCCAACACAGGAAATATTAAATGCAGTTTAATTTGGCTGCTGCTATATTGCAGGGTGCTCTCAAATAAATATGCACTTTATTTTAGAAGATCAGTATTGTACTGCTTTGCAAGTATGAAAATATGCAGCACTGATCTGAACTGTGACTTGACACTTGAAAATATAGCCTAGAACTAGCAAAAGGAGTAAAAGAAAACATGCTGGCCTGCCATCCTGTTAGCTTAGCTCCTGACTTACAGATGCCCTACATTCAAAACATTTTTTTTAAAATGCAGACTCATGGATGTATTTATTTCATTATTATCTCCACGTCTTCCTCGACATTCAGGTCCCTTTGTGAACAACTGCTAGCTCTGCTTGCGCATGCTATAAGCTGGCTTGAATCTTTCATAATAAGGACCTTCAAAACCTGATTATATGAAGTTATCTGGGAGCACTGAAACTTTCAGAGAGGCAGTGGTATCAGTCTTACAGGGGTAAACACTCCTCTGCTTGGCAGAGGTTCTTCAGTGCATTGGTTGCCCTGCAGCCACCCCAAATCTGCAGGCTGGTGTTACTGTGCTGTGTACAACCTGTGTAGATGGACTATATTACCCGGATTCAGTATGACCCTGAATCTTTTGCAGAGAATGGGGAGGGAGTTTCATGAAGAAGTGATGTTGATGGATGGGCTGGCCAAGTGTTAGTACCTTTTCCTTGGCACATCAAACACAGCGTACGCAGGGCCGCATGTGCTAAGAGGAGGTGTTACGGTCAGCCTTGCCTGCAGTTTCAGATGGATGACAAATTCTCTCTGAAAACTTCATGCTGTAATACTCCATCGTGTTTCAATATGGCAAGGAGTCAGATTTGTACTTGCTTACATCTAAATACAAATGAATATAAATAATAGGTGAATATTTTCATTTGATATTCTGTTCAATGAAAGAGTAAGTCAATTGATTAACCTGTTATTCAGTCCATTATTCAGGGTTGTATCAGAATGAAGTCACAATTATTTATGAAACTTTGATTAATTTAAAATCTGTTCTTGGCTTTAGGCCATCAATTATATAAAGAGAAGCAATTAGTCTCTTTACCTTTTAAGAACTTTTTATTTAAGTTCCTCCAAAGACTTATTTCTATCTTGAAAAGACTATCGCTATATTCCACTGTGTTTGTCTCTCTTAGGTCTGTTATTTCACCTACTGTTTTCATTTCATTCCAAAAATTTGCTGAAAGCAGTGAGTACTCAGCACCTTCCCAAACTGGGCTACTTGGGTTTCATCGCCTGAGTATGCATTCAGGCGTTAGCTTTAGGTAGAAGTGTTTTGAAATGCTGGGCAGTGGTTTCTAGCAGGAATGTTAATCTTTACGAGCACCACCACTGAGATTTCAGTCTTGAGGGCTACCCCTTGCGGTAATGAAAAAGCCTGTGTTTCAATGATCCTATCGTCTTTGCTGGCTGGAGTTTTAACTCCTGGTAGGGCCACTTAAGTCTAACAGGTCAAAAAGGCCAGACGAAATGAAGTTCACTGTTTTGCCAGACTGGCAGGTGATTGATAGTTCTATAACTCATAGTCATTAGCAAAATAAAGTCAAGCATAAAAAATACACTAAGGTAGTCATACTAGCAAGATAATGGACTTCGCAATTTTTGCAAGTGTTGATGTAACTCATTGGTAAAGCCAGGTCTCTACAACAGTCTTTTCTGAAGTTAAGTATGTAAGTAAATTTCTAGAGCATTAGAACAATAGTTGCAATAATAAAAGTTGATAGCGGTAATGAAAGAAATGGACAAACGCCAGCCCTAAATCCTTGGAGTGCACAAACATCAGTGCTGACAAAAAGCAATTTAAAAATGAAAAAAATCTGTAATATATCCAAGGATGCAAGATAGTTACTATTCAGTGAGTATAACGTTAATTCAGAAACAGCGTCATCACTCATAGGCTAAGAGCCAGTTATGACTGTGGAGTTACTCATCAGTATGCTCCAACTGACAACATTGCTAGGCTGGTATCTTTGCAATAATGGCAATAACAAAAGTTGGGGCAGTCAAAATATATTGGAGAAAGCAATGAGCAAGCACAATCCCTGTATTTTACATCAGCATGAGGAAAAAATGATAATCAGTGCTCAGTGTCAGACTTCAGAGTATGCAGAAACCATTGTTAAATGTGGCTGTCTACAAGTCATAGGAGTCATCCAAATGGAGTCACTGGGAATTGGTTTAATTGGTTTAACTTTTCCTAGAAGGAAATTTAGGTCAGCTCTTGAAGAAATGAGATGGTATAGATGAGCTGATATTAGAAATTACCAGATTTTTTGTTTGGTAATACTGAAGAACAAATTCATTAAAAAAGCACAGCCTTTTTATGATGATGCTGCAAAAACTTGATGGTGACACTTTGGGATGTTTTAACTTTTTTTGTCAGTGGCAGGAAAAGTGCTTTACTCCTCTTGGAACTGGTGTAGCTGCAGTTGAAATATGGTTTTGGGAGCCAGGCTTAAGAGTAGACAGACCGGATAGACCCCAGAGGAGGGTAACAGGAAAAGAGGATTAGAAAACGTGCTTATGGAAACAAGGTGAAGGAACTGATTTGTCTAATTTAGCAAAAAGAGGCCTGAGGGGAAACTTTGTCTCCCAAAACATACATGAACGATGGGAAGGAATAGTGAGCAATTGTTCCAACACTGGGACAGTTGTTCCGGGCTCCTCATTAGAGGCTTTTAAAAAGCGGTTAAAGGAAACTCTGCCAGGGATAGTCTACAACAGCTTGATCCCAACTTAATGCAGAGAGTGGGGCCCGAACAGCCTTGGAATTCTTTTTTGACTCTTCTTTTTTATGATCCTAAAAAAAGCATAAGGAAAAGGCTAATCAAGACATAACAAAACAAATTTCCAGTCGTAGCAATGAAAGGAGTCTACGTGTGTCAAGGCTCAGATCCTGTACAAGTCAGCCCTGATGTGCCATTGTCTTTTTTTGAATGATCATATTGTAGATGCTGCAACAGCTGTTACTGATTTTCAGACGTGTCTCTGAAGTCTGCATGACTGAGGGACAGAAAAGAAACAAGCCAAAAAAAGCATTAACTCCTCAGAAATACCTCTGAAAAAAGAGGCTGCAAAAAGTTGTAAAACAAAGGACAGTGCAGTCCAAGGCAACATTAGAAGAAATGAAGGGAACAAGGATAATTTCATCAAGAAATTGAAACTATTGGCTAAGGGGATTGTAGTAAAGCATTCTACCAGTTGAACTACTGAACTTAAGACATTGACCATTCTGGAATTGCTGTTATGGCACTTGTTTTACAGGTACAGTAGAAAGATACGATAAACATTCATAAACTTGAGAAAACTTCAAGTGAATCTCAAACCACCAGGGAAATGCTTGTGAAAATGAGATGGATGATAAATTACTGAACTCTTCAGCAAAGCAAGGAACTAGGAAAATCTCGCGGAATAATGGGGAATGCAGCATTATAGCCAAAAGACCAAAGAACGGAGATGCAACTGCGACTGTTACACTTCTTCCAGTGACAGGCAAACTTTTCCACATTGTCATATGAAACAAAATGAAAGAAGTAGTTGTGCTGAAGCCTGGATTTCAACCTGGAAAATTAACCTGTCAACTGATTTTTTACATGAGGGTTGATCATTCAAGAGAACATCAAATCCCTTAAAAAATGTTCATACTTTTTCTGAAATCACGTGCCAGATTTCTTTATAAATTACTCTGAAACATCTTGATGTGTCACGGTATGCTAATAAAAATAATTTTATCAAGGTGCAGCATGTACAGCTAAATCAATGTAAACTTGAGCAAATGATTTGATAATAGATAAATGTCAAACATGGTTGTATTATCTCACCTCTGGTATTTGACTGGCCATTATGCTGAAAAATGTAGGTGGATACAGCACAAGTACTGTATGACTCAGAGGCCGTTCATTGGAATTAGTTAGATTTTGCTGGTTGCAGAAGTCTTTCAAATGGCAGAAATCCCCCCCACATAGTTCAAGACTGTTCAGCATGATAAACATGAGCTGGTTATCAATCAGCTGTGAGTAAACAACAGATATTGCAGCAAGAACCCCCCAGGTCCCAGCTCGCACATTATTTTAGGAGGCAGAGCATACAAGCGGTGAGGCATATCCTTTGCAGTAGATTATGGGTCAATACAGATGTATAAAAGGAAATGCTGTGAAATAGCCAAAATGTGCTTCCACTTAAAAGAGATTTGATTTTCAAGGGTGTACAACTGAAAGACTAACCAACAAATCTTCAACTCGGAAGTTAGTTCTGATAGAGAAAGAAAGTGCCTTAAAAAGACTAGGCATTAAGTGGAATTAATTTATAACAAATACCAGAATTCATCAGAGTTTTCAGATAATTATGCTTTATCATTAAAGCTATTCAGAAAGGAAAATGGGAAATATTTGCTGGGAGTTGTGAATCAAGGCAGGGTATCAGCCATGACAGCTCTGCCATGGGGCAGTTGGAGGAGCACAAGAAAAAGGCCCAACAAAAAGGATCTCTCTAATTGAACTTTATGCAGTGTGGGAAATAGTGCAATATTTAACAATTCTGGGAATATGCAGAAAGCTGTCCAAATTCAAAAAAACCTGGCAAGGCCTCATTCTGGCCCTAAGCTACTTTGGATGGCAGAGGAAAGAATCATCCTGGAGTTTAAGGATCTCTCATGTTTCTACAGTCCTTGCAGCTATGAAAGGTTTGTGTATGGAATATAACTATTTCATCACTGAGTAATATATTACAGAGGGTAACTAGCTATTACTAGTTCATTTAAGAAAATACTTTCAAAAGGCACTGTGTGCCAAAATTGCAAGACTAAATATATTGTATTGTTAAAAAAGGCATTAATGATTGCTTCCTGGAGATGAGCATTATAGGTTTCAATTTGTAGCTACAAAGCAAAAAATTTTCAGTACACTCAGAAAATTGTACATTGTATATTAAGTGAATTGAAGACTTTGAAAATGGATATGGGTATTCAATTTTTATATCCACACTACTGTGGAGGAACTAGGGAAAAACACCTGCTTTGACTTGACTTCTGAAGGAAAATACTGATGCAAAAATGCTAATTAAAAGAAAAAAAATTTTAAAAAATCACACACATACCCCCCAACTGGCTCAAATATGTTCAGCACAGTCTTGCTATAAGCTACCAGAATCACTAAAGTACTTGTAAAAATGAATAGAAAACTTTACTAGCTTTAAATCAGTGCAGGCTGGGCAATCACAGGCTCCCTTATCACTTCCAAAAATGACCAGCTTAGAGTAAATTGAAGTGCTTTGATAGTTCAGATAGCTGTACAATTCACTTGTTCATAGTGGCGATCACCTTCAAATTTAAGCACTTAATTTAAGAGCTTCAATAATTTTAAATTGCTATGTGCCACCGAGTGGCATACAGAGGCTCGAGTGCTACAGTATTTTAAAAACACTTTGGTGTTCTGCTTAATATTTTTATTTCAGGGACTTCAGTGAGAGTTTCTATAGTCAAACGTGGGAAAATGGAACAGATTTCAATGTAGAAAAGTAAGAGACTTAATGTTTTTTAAAAATCGGAGCAGAGGAGGTCTTCTCTGAGGAATGTACAGCTCCTGAGCCCACAATTGGCCTTTGAACTGTGACCAACGTCCTTGTGTGGGCTGCAGCCAAAGGTAGAAAGAGAGATAATGGCATTTACAGGGGCGTCAAAAGACTTTTCTGTCTACTGACTCTCCTGAAAGAGCCTGCCCAGGTTACGTTTGTTTCCATGAGGCATTTCTGCTTAACACCTATTTCTGCAGAAGCAGCTAGGAATGAAAACTTCACTGTTACTTGAACGCTTCCCCATTTGAGGGTTCAGATATTTTTACCTGGCTGCAGGTTTGTTCATTTGTTATTTTTGTTTTACTAAGGTTCAATCTGATGTCAGGATAAATCTTTCCCATGCACTTTTAACTAGCCCCGTACAACATTTATCGATAAAATGCTTTGCTGAAGACTGAGATGAACTCTAAGTGGCTACCGTGGACTTGGTCTCAGCAGGTAGGGGAGGTGCAGAACATACCACAAAGATCTTCCCAGCCCCATAACTCTGTCAAGCTCCAGATGTGGGGAGCAGGGTTTTTTGAGCGTAATGGGAAAGTCAGACTTCAGAGACGATTATTCACACCCACTTGGGAGGAGGTGCAAGTCTTTGGACTAGGAAGGTATCACTCCAGTCTTCTGCAGCCGGGCTGACAACAGGTCCCGCTCTTCAGGCTGGAACAGGAACGGAGCAGGGACCAGCAAACTGCAGCCTCCAGAAAGCTTGCAAATGAAACGCCAAGAATTAAATCTTACCTGAAGAGCCTAGGAGCAATTCACTGGAGCTGATACCTTGTAACCTCTCATTTAGCAGTACGAGACCAAAATTAGGCTTCTGAGAGGTAAATGTGAATAGTGTCTTTCACTTCCAGAAAACTAGAATCTGGCTCACAGAGACTTTATTACTGAGGGTGCCACTTTAAATGCTAATCACTATTTGCAGGCTCATTACAGCTTCAGACTGGCCTCTTCAAAGGAATGAAGGGGTATTATGTGTTCATCTACCAGCAAAATTCAAACTCCTTTGAAAATCCCAGCTTGAAGGTATGAGGACACAGGCCAAATATGAGTTCAATGATCATTTTCCCAGGGCCTGTTTCAGTATCCGTGTCTGTGCGTACAGTCCCAGCCTATACGATGATCTTGCGTTGGCATACCTAAGTCAGACCTAAGGGTTGTTAGGAAATCTGACATCAGACCGACATCACACAGCTGGAAGAGAAGTGGCTGTTTCTCCGAGGAAGCTGCAATGAGCTGTGCTGGCCGAGCACAGCATCATTCCCCAGTACAGTGTGCCGAAACACCCACTGGTTAAAATGGGAATTTAGAAGTCCTGATGTTAAACCTATTAATGCAGCCAGTGTATACACATCATACTGGATACAACTTTTATGTTACAAGGAAAGCTGGCCTGCTTCAACTGTGGATTACATGTCTACTAGCCAAGTACCCTGACACAGGACTTGGCTTAACACACCACTGGTATTGTGCAACTGAAACTCTTCTGTACAGCTGGTGAAAGACTCATTGGAGCTCCACTGGATCTCTGCCCTTGTTTGATGATTTTTTTCAGTTAAACTTAAGCAGGTTGTGTAGGTTGAATTGTGGCTTTTCTGCCTGTAATCTGAACAGCCAGATTAAATTTTAAACTAACTTCTCCTGCCCCACTCCCGACTACTTGAATGGATTTATACTGTGTTTAAGTATGGCAAAACTGTGTTGAGCAATATCTTCCATTTTTAATGAATATCAGCTCACTTTCCTTCTTGTTTTTTTCCAAGAGCATACATTTTTGGTGACACATCCCAGGAAGAACTGTTTTTCCTCTGTATTTCAGCTCTTACTGTGATATTGCAGACAACTTGTCGGTTGGGTCGATGAGTGTGAGCTTTTCTCTTCTACATGCCTGACTTCCTGAAATCTAGTGCTAAGGTGCTTAGATCTACTTGTCTTACTCAAGAGTTGCATGTGCTGACTGAAGCTTACATTTAAGTTGTGCAAAGTTTCATACTCCACCTTCCAAAGTGTTCAGGTGTTGAAAGCAGGCTGTGAACGTTTTGTGAATGGCCATGCTGGAGCTTGCAGAGACGTCAAGCGATGCAAAAATTGACTCGACTTTTGCACATGGGTGAGCCTGGTGGTCAGCCTCGGTTTGTCACTTGTCTTTGACGTGACAAGAAGGTGTTAGAAATCACCCAGTGCACACCTAGGGAGTTTCTGCCCAGAATAATTGTAGAGACTTGGAGATATGCTCTGAAGCATCAAGTTTTATATATTTCTGTTTTTTGGGGGAGTAAAATCTGAAGCAATTCTGAACAGAGGTAGTGAGGGTACATCAACATGTTATTTGAGAGGTTTGGGTATTTAGGGAGGGGTGTTGTTCGTTTCCCCCCATTTTCTGGTTAGAAGTCTGAGGATGAGTATCTGAGAGGACAGTGAAGCTTGTGGATTTTGGAATAATGGTGTTGCTACAGTCTTGATGTCTTTTGCCTAGAAAAAGGAGACAGGCAAAATCAAACTGTATTTTTTTGAGTGAATTTATCAGCCAGTGCTTGGGACACAGTTAGGTTGCTTTCTTGTTTTTATTTAAGGAAAAATCAGTAATCTTTGTCTCGTCCCTGAATTTATGCTGGCTTCCTCTAATGTTTCAATATGAATTTGAAGTTTATCCCATTACAAACTTTCATTTCTTGTGTTCTTTCTCTGTTAATAAATTTCCATGTGTTCATTTACCTATTCAAATTCTTTTTACTAAGAGTTGCTGTCTGTAGAAGAGTTCTTACTACTCAAGTTATTTACTTTATGAAGTCCTGAATAGACTCTGTAGGCTGCGATTATGAATTGTCACTGAACGAAGTAATTTGTATAAGAATATGATATTAACTTTTATAAGTGGTATCAGAAAGTTACTTTACAGTTCAGTTTTGATGCCACATCTGTCATGCTGAAGGACAGTGGACATTCCTGACTAGCCCTGTCACCAGCCTGGGCCTGAAAGATGTGGAAAGACTTGCATGGGAGAAAAGACGAGTATTTTTTTTTAAGAAAAAGGCTTATAATGCATTCCACAAAAACTATTTCTTCTAGTATTTTTCCAAGTCCATTAGCCTTGTTTTTTACAAGAAGTATGCTGTGGCTATCTTGTAGAGCAACCTTTAATTTTAGAAACCTTGTTTGAGTTTCTCAATAACTTGCAACAGGTGCACAGTTGTCAGGACAGAATTGTACCTCTGTACACTCACGGCTCTGTCCTCCCATGGCTGGAAGAAGTACTTGGGGTTTTCCCACGGGTGTGACTTTGTCATGGAAACCGCGCTCCTTACCAGTAAAATTTTGAACATTTTTAATTTCCTCATGGGAAGAAAGAGAATAAAATTAATTCCAAAGCTGAAAATGTTGAATGGCGTTCCCAGACTCACCAGTGGTTTATATAACAGAATCTGTCACTTCAGAAAATTCATAACCCAATCTCTCTTCATAGTACAAGCAGTCTTATAATTTAACAGCATAAGAAAATTCAAGAATGCCAATGTGGACACCCCTGTGTTTCACTGCAGGAAAGAATTACAGCACAGTTCTCAGGAATTCTATTGTGCAAGAACTAGCAATAGCATATAAAATGCTGGTATTCAACTAATATGCCTTTCTTTTACACTATGTCTCAATTGAATGAAGGAAAAATACCCAAACAAAACTGTACTGTATTTTGATTATTACAAAATCATGATTATGTTTTCTGTTGGAATCATTTTAGTAAGCATATACCAAAAAATCACAGAAAATACTGCTCCAATAAATAAAGACAGCAGCACGAGAGGTGGCTGAGTCAGTGTGAAGAATAACTGGGTTTTACTGGCAAAAGGGCAATATTTTGAATACTCATAATTTATTTACTCTATCTGTCTTAAAATTTCAGCCTATCAATTATACATGAAACTGAATACCATAGTATAGGAGGGGACTAAAAGGCAAGTATTCATTTCCAGCTCTAATATCTCAATCATTAAACAGGACCTGCTCCTTAGCATGCTGGCGAGACAGATGGATAAGTGTTGGTAGATATGAGATTTATAGTTTGGCATTATTTAACTTCTCCATAATTTGCTTGTACTAGTGCCCTTGAGACACATTTTTTTCAGAAAGTCTGATTTTTCTACATTTATTCTAGTAATGGTATATTGAGAGTTGTTAAGGAAATTAAAGTCCCATTTCAGGCCCCAGTTCAACAAAGCATTTCAGTAATGCTTAACTTAAAGTACATCTTAAACCAAATCCTATTTAACAAAGGCGAAAAAAAAAAGAAGCCTTCAGAGGGAATTCCCCACGTGGTTAAAGTGAAGTGTGTGGGGTTTTTGTTAAAGCGTACTTAGAAATGCTGCCTGTATCACAGGCTCAAGAGACTTCCCGTGGAAAGGGATGTCTAAAGATACTACCTGTTGTCCAGAAAGCCTGTGTGATGTGGTGAAGAAGGCAGGAAACTCAATTCAAATTTTGGAGCAGAACATGGAATGAACTGGATTTATCATGCTTAGGGGAAGTGCTTTGAGACCAAAAAAAGGTGGTTTGCAACGAAAAAGAGCTGTATCTCAGCTCACAAACTTATTGGGCAGTTAGGCATGTTCCCCCAAGACATCACGACATTGGAGGCTTTGCTGAAAAGCTGGAAAAAAGATCTTGTCTAAGGATGAATGAAGAGACTTCTGTCAGGCTGGCAGTTAAATCCCTTGTATCTTTCTGTCACTAGTAATACTTCCTCTTTTAGTAGCATTGTTTCTGATCCCTGTTCTGGAGCAACTTTAGGGGGCTATGTTGACAGTTAATGACTGTTTTAAAAAGTTTGCCTTGTACAGTCCCAGGTCCTCTTAAAGGACTTGAAAAATTTTGATAGATAAGTATCAGGTTTGGTATTGTGGAGCACATTCTCTATTTCTGGTTCTCCTTGGCAAATTCCATGATACACCTTTCAGTTTTCCAAGTAAAACACCACTAAAAATATTTACGTCCACCTCACCTTCCCCAATAAATTGGAAGCTGTTATTTACAGTAGTAAACCCAGATACAGTCATTTCCTTCATACAGGTCATTTTCCTTATGAAAATTCATTCATATTCACCAGGAAAGTACCTGGTGACCTTGTGTTTTGCCACCTGGTGCAATGTAAGATAAAAATCCACAATTTCACCTGTGAAGACACTCAGATGGTCAATGGTGAGGAAGAGTAGCTTTCTGGCTAAGTAAGCTCAGTTTCCTAGTTGTTCATGAAAGATTTAAGGAAAAGAAATTAAATATAGCCATCAAGTATAAAACACCAATCACGATGACAAAAATATTTTTCCACTGACTATTTTGGATTGTTAGGGAGATCAAAATATATCTAAACCCCAAGCTTTGTTAGAGAAAAGAAGGAAGTTTATCATGTTTAATGAAAATTCCTGTGTGACAGACATTCAGCACTGCAAAATGGGTTGTTTTTCCGTATGACAGTATAGGAAAAGCTCCGACTCAATAGCTTTCTTAATTAATTATGTCTCTCTGTTTCAGCATATGAATGAAAGTTTTAACAGCCTTATACAAAAAGTATAAATGAATCTGTAGTGAGTCTAAACAAACACACATTAATATGTAGCTAATGATAAAAAGCGCTTTTCTTTATGTGGTAGCAAATTGTTATTAAGCAGAAGAAAGTTGATATTATGTTGATATTGCACCGCACAGTTCATTTTGCCACATTTTTATTTTAACTTCAAGACACTTAGAACGTCTTCTGGATACCTTTTATTAAGTTTGTCTGAAGAGGGCAGCCTTTCCTAATGCACTTGGAGTTTTCTTAATTTGGCAAGGTTACTGTATGCTGAACAAATTGACAAAGGACATACGATCTCAAGTTTGCCTCTCATTGTTGCCTGTGTTTTCCTTGAAGTCTCTTTCCACGTATATTTATCGACCAACTCCAAAGAATATTATTATTTTAAATATTTGACCTCTGCTAAAATAGAGTCCAATTTCATTTACTCTCTATGCTAAACGAATGGAGACTTGCTGTGAGATTTCTAGAAAGAAATTTGAAGAGAGGATTATTAGGAAATTTCTGAAAATATGGGTGGTGTTTCTTCATTCTGCAGGCTAGAAATGAGTGTCTTAAGTGCTAAGAATGCATGTGAATAGAGCAGGGAATGATCTGTCCCTTTCTCTTGACAGTTCTCCTTATCTTTCTTGTTTTCCATCCTGAGCTCCTCTCCAGACTTCAAGAAGAAGCATTAGCCTGAAAGTAGACAGAGTGATGTTACTTTTTCTTTTATTTTATGCTTTAATCATAAGGAAACATTAAAAAAAAAAAAATCTTACAGCAAATCCACGCATTGCAATGTTACCAAGGAAAGATGAATGGCTACTCCACATTTATCAATTAGTGTGATAGATTTAAGGGCTCTTAGAAGAATTTATTGCCGTGGTGTGCCTCAATCACGGTGCAGGGAGGGGCATTGGAAGAAGCTGGAATGATATATTTTTGCAGTTATTGCTGCGCTAGCCACCATGTCGCATCTCTCCTCTTGCAGTGACAGCCAAATTTGAATGCTTGTCTCACCTTCTGTGGTGTCGGGATTTAGATTGCGTGATAGGCCTGGGGGAGAAGGAGCGCAAGCTGAATGCAGGGAGCAAGCACAGGGGCTCAAACAAGGAGAACCTAAAGGCTTGTACTGGTAGAAGAGGAAGGTGGGTGGAGACAATAGGTGCCTTTAAATAAACGGCATACTGTTTGCAAAAGAGTATTACCTGGATTACTAGAATTTCTATATAAAAATCACATCCAACGCATTGCTTTGGGCAATAACAGTGACGATGTGGATCCTGTGCAAAACAGTCAGCTAACTGTATTCTCAGTAATTCTCTGTAGAAATGTCTGCAACAAAACGAGAGTACTTCATGTACCCGGGAGCCTGGCGAGCTTGCTGCGGTGCCTGACAGGTAGTAAACCTCGTACCGCTTCATAGTCACAGTGGCTGTCACCCGTGCTAGTTATATTACGGTAGCACTCACTACAGTCAAACTGCAGTACAATGTCACCCCTTCAGTTTGTCAACTCCTTGTCTCAGCTGATGATTAGACAGTATCAGTGCTAATCTAGTCAAATGATCCCTTTTTTTACTTTGGTGACTTTTTAGTTTGTTTTTTTTTTTTTTTAGGAAAAAAAGAGTATAAAGACAAATTTCCCACTGTCACTAGGGTCGAAGTAGCAAAATAATTGAATTTCTTCCTCCCACAAACTTGTACTGTTATTTAATGCTGTCAGGTGTATAAGCTACCAAACTCATTGCAGCCTAAAGTCATTGCCTGACAGAAAGTTTGCTCAAAATCTTATAATTACACAGCTATCTACCTGGTTTTGTATTCCTTGAATTTTTCATGCTATGTTCATGGATCTGAAAACACCCATTTCTTCCTACCTTGTCTTTCCTACAGCAGCCACTTGCTCAGAAGTCGAGGCAGATGGCTTCAGTTCCTTCCAGCCCAAGTCTCAATGACTGCACCGCTCTGAAAAGTGTGGGGCTCCTTCGTCTTCCCGCCTTAGTGTTGGACTGCTATGAAACACAGCAGAAATTTCATTGTCTCCCTACTCAGAAAGTACTCAGCTTTCTACACATCAGACAAACAGTCGCACGCTTGTAATATGGTCTTCTAAGATGTCAGATTCTCTCCCTGCAGGCCAAAGACCCACTAGCATATTCTTCCTAAATCCTCTAAGAAATTACACCTTAATTGTGTTTATATCAGCATTTTCTCTTGAGACAACATCTAACTGAAATTGATTGCTTGTTTTCATTTTTTGTGACTCATTTTGGGAGGGAACATCATGCTCTTTGCCAGACACTGATACTCGCTGTCTGTCACTGTTTCCTCTGTTTAATGAATATGTGTTTGTAAAGGTATAGAGGATGGATTTTTGAGGTTGTAATGAGAAGAAATGTACAAATAATTCTTACATTTCCAATACATTCTTCTTTTGAAATTGGAAATGGGACTTTCTCTTTCCACTCCATGGGAAAGTTTCCAGAATTAGGTTGTAAAAAATTTGTTTAAGCCTATTGCATCCTGGTCTTAATAATTTAACAGGAATTGTCAGCATTTTTCCTGAGTGTCTAATTGCCTCTGGAATACTTTAAAAATTTTATTCTTAGAATGACTCATTTATCTAGAAAACAGCCTTTTGTTACTCACTTTTACCTGTCTGAACATTAAAGAGATCATTAGAGTACCTCCTCCACCTTTCTATGATTGCATTGTTTGCAAATAAAGATTTTTATTTTTGTACTTTCCTGAATGTTCATGATTCATGTCCTTGCCTCCTAGTACTGAAATACATGTGAAATGTTCTGATTAGTACATCTACCGTATACCATCTTTTTAATTCAGTTCTGCACTGTTGTCTTTTGCATTGTTTTATGAAGGCTCTTCTCTGTTCTGGCTTTATTATAATCCTCAATGTAAGCATAATTCTGAATCCTTATTGTCTTTGGTGAACATTGATAAAAGAAAGAAAGATCCCCCCCCCCACCTTTATGAAAGCATCCATTGTTTTTATATTTGCATTTGTTCCTCTGATGATTTTTGATTCTATAGTGTATCTCTGAAGGTTTCCTACTCAGTGTCAGTGTTCTGTGTGGTCACCGTTATGTTTTAACACCTTAGACCTGATATTACTCAAAGATTCTGGGTCACTTGTCATATTTCTTGTCTGCTTTATTGATGGGACAGATATCTTTCTCAGAATAGCTGCTGGAAGAGAACAGCTCTCGCTACAGTGAAGTTCTTCTATGTTCCTGGTGTTGTTCCTTTGTCTGAAATCAACATATACCTGTTAATTCCATTTTCGCAGACCTATGCAAACTTCTGAAGAAAACCACATCTTTAAGTCACACAAAACTAATCAGATTCCACTGTCTGCCATAACCAAGACTGTCTCTTTTGTAGTTAGTTCCCTACACCTCCTTGTGCCCCAGCATTTCATTTAGGAAAACGGTGAGGACCAAAAAGATGTCATATGTCCCAAGTTCTTCTGATAATGCATCTTATACTTCATTGTGCATTCTTTCAATAGGAGTAAATGTCCTGGTAATATCAATACTGTTGTGTTCCCTGGCTGATTGTTTAAAGTTACTGATTGCTGATAATAACATCACTCCATGTAATACTATGCTTTCTTCCTTCCTTGTAGTCTTTTGTCCACAGAAACAGCTGCTAACTTTTAAAAATCCGCTTTCTGACTATAATATCTCTCATATGGCTGTGATGTGCTCCCCTACCTCCTCTGTAGTGCTTGGAAGAGTTCTTGACCTCAAAGCATCAAATGTTTCCATATTCTTGTTTTCTTTTTTTCACTGAAGCCGAGATGATTTCTCTTATCTTACTGCATTTTTCCAAGTCTTGTGACTTTCTTACAAATTCTTAATTGTACATTTTATGGGAAAAGGATGCCAACTTTATGTCAACTCCATCTGGAAGACTTGAAGGTTGTTCCTCGATCTCTTTGCAGCTTATCTTCAAACTCTCTGGCTTTGGGAGAAAGTGCTGACTGCACAGCAAATCCTGGTGTATGTAGCATCTCCACACAGAAGTTCTTTCACCATATTAAAATTCCTAAGAAAGAAGTTGTTGCTTGTCACCAATGGTAACAGTTGTTCAGCTTGGTTGTGATTCAAGTACGCCGCACTTCCGTTGCCCAATACAAATGGGAATGTAGAAGGAATTAATGGCTACAGTATTCTTGACTGGAGCTTGACCAGCCAGTTCTGCTAATGTAAACGTGGTTTGAGATGGGTAGTGCAGTCTCTAATATCCATTCTTATTTGGTTTGTGAGATATAAAAGGCTTGTGGACTTCATCCCCATTTAAAGATATACTTTGAAATTTCAAATAAATTAATTATTAGTTTTAACAGTCAAGTAGGATATGGGAGATCATGAAGTGAAGTTTTTTTTGTTTAGCGCAAAACTCCTGGTTGGCAAGTATAAAGAGAGTTTCTGAAGAAAGGATATTTTCAGCCCTGGCTTTGTCCAGATTTTTTTTCCTTCCAGGGTGCCAAAATATCTATATTAAATTGGTGAACAGGAGTGGACAAAGAGAAAAAAGAGGGGGGATCACAGTGTCATGACAAGCCCTATAGCATCGTTCAGAGCCCGTGTCAAATTGCTAAACAGTCAAGAATCCATTGTTGGGGTGATTAAGAGATGAATATACTACTTTTGGCAATTTCACCTCAAAAATTATGAGTCACTATGTTGATAACCACCAAGAGTAGACAGTAGATATAAAATGCAAGTGAGTACTTTGAGTGAGTGCCTGAGTTCCTATAAAAACGTCTGCTGAATGCATTTGCTCCATCAAAGCCCAAACCCACAGGTTCAGAGAGATGTACTCCTATGGTTGACAGCTCAGTCAATATCTCTCCAGCTCTGTATCTTCCTGTCATAACATTGATTTCTGTAAGCTAGAGGAAGTAATCCCTGATGACATTGTGCAACAATCTTAAGGAAAGTTTGTTTTCCCACTGTGCACTTTTCCATACACAACTTACAAATGTATTTCATTTACAACTTATTTTCAAACTTTACCTCTCATAATTCTGTTACATTTTACATCCTGACCACTGTATCCAGATCAGCTGCTTTTTTAATGCTTTCTTCTTGATTTTACACTTTTATGGGACAACCTACTTGATGGTTCTCCCGCATCATCTCGTCACTGTAAAACAGTGATGTCACTTTGACATATGCTATTCACTCAGCTGCCAAGTTAGCTGAAGAATGAATCATGCACCCTTTGCATGGAAGACCATATTGTCATGCCACGTACCATCGTTCCACTGCTGTCAACACCACCACATTTCATTTTGTGTCCTAAACCCATGATCAGCAATGTTTGCCAGTGAGTGGTAAAAACTGCTGCATGGCTGTAATGAAATGATGTTCCTGTTGTTAATCTAACTATCAACCTTTTCTGTCTTCATTTTTCTGACCAAAAAAATAAAGAAAGAAAATTCCATCTCTCTGGAATTTCATGGTGCTAGTCTCACTAGAAAGCAAGTATTTTTCTAGGCAGTTCTGGAGGATTTTTAACTGTGAGGAATGAGAACCTGAAAATTAATTTTACTTGGATGATATTGAAGAAACCATGTATCTTTAAAGTACTTGCAATTTGTTTTGTCTTACCTCCAGAGTGGCACTAGCTATGAATTTCCAGCATTGTACTGGTATTGTTGAAAAATGGGATGAGGCTTTGAAGGGAGCAAGGAATCGTGTATATTTATGGTGCAGGAGTGAAAATGGCTTCATGGGTGAGCGGCACTTCTGTAATAAACCGGCTTCAGTGGGGTTTGTCTCATCATGGAGCCAGGTATGATACCAGATTGGAAGCACAGAGAGACCCTTTCCACTGAGCTGACTCCTCTGATCCATTGAGATGACGTTTGTGAGGAAGAGGCTCTGAAGGATTTAGTATCATTAAGTGTGCGAGGTCTTACCCCACACAGAGAATCAACAAAGCTTAAGAGTGTCTGGAGCCAGACCAGAGGCAGGGATGGATTGGTATGTAGGCATGAAGTCTATGTTGTTTCAAGAGATATAACTAGTTCAAATTTCAGACTCTGTAATTCCTCTAAGCACTATTTTTGATCAGATAAAATCAAATAAGTTATCACCTTTTCTATTTAACTTGCATATAGAAATGAATAACTTGCTATTTTCTGTACTGCATTGTTGTGGAATAAGCTCAGTAAGTAAAAAGAAATAAAACTCAATACTTCAAAAACCAACCGTCTCCCAGTCTGCTATGGTTAATGGGAAATGGACTTCACCCACTATTTGTTTCTGGCAAGTCATAAAGGACATTATAGCCCTGTATAGTGTGAGAGGTTAAAACTTTATTTTTCGCTCATGTTTCTCTTCATAAACTCCTGCTGTGAAATAAAATACAATAAACAAGTGAACCCAAAAGCCTGTATCTGTCAATAAGCCGCCATTGAATATTGTTCCTTTTTAACATTACATTACTGGTTCCTATTTGCAAAAGTCACAGATATACAAAACTCAATGAAAAAAAGAAAGCAAACTTCAAAGAAAGAACTTCACTGCCTTAACATTTTACAGTGTTGTCGGATGTCACTATTACTTTGTTCAGCAAATGAATTTTTGAATTTAAGGAAAATTCAGGGAAATTCCAGAGCAAATAATAGAAAAAAGTAATCTAGATATTGGAGAGTGCAAAATATATCCTGAGTTTGATGTCAGCCTTCGCATAAACAGCTGGACTCTATACTCTTTAAACAAGCATCATCTCCAGTAAAACTGATGAGCAAGATACCTGCTGAACACCAGCAAAATTTTAGACCAGGAGATTGAAGGGCCCAGGAACTGGTAGTATGTCACGTATATCATGTAACTATAACTGTATTCTCAAAGAACTACAGGTATAAGTCTAAGTAGGTTTTTTTCTTAAAAAAAAACCCCACCTGGTTTTGATATGATTAAATGTTTAGTATTATCTTCCATTTACTTTCGTATTATATTTTCTCTATTTATAAGTAAAAATCTTTTCTTCCCTTTTCACCCAGCCAAAAAATTTGAAGTGCTGCAAGTCAAGACAGCACTTCAAGTCTCTACCAATGAGATGCATTTGAAAGGTTGACACAGTTTGTAGGAGTTCACAAGGCAGTTCAAAAGTACCCTGATCACATAGCAAATTTGCTACCATAATAACCCTTTAAGCCCTAGAAAAGGACAAATTGCCTAGGTCCCTTGGTAGGAGGGAGAGCAGGGAGTGTGGGTAGATTTAATTTCACCTAACATTAGCCATCCAAAGTTAGATGTCTCAATTAAACTGGCTGCTTAGCCTCTCTCTCCAGTGAGTGGATGGAAGGAGACAGGTACTTCCAGGCAGTAATTCATCCCATCTTAAGATACTTTTCCAAGTTAATGGGATGAATTGCCATGCCCATAAGAAGGCTTTATAAGTTTATTTGGCTGTAGAACAAGTTATAAACTTTGGCTTTCTTATCAGAATATATACTCTTTTTTTTTCTTTTAGAAATATTGTCAGAGTAATGACACTTGCACCTCTTTCTCTGTGCTCTGCTTTTCTTTCCCAGTTTTGAAGTGTGGCCTTACATTGAAGCTCTCCTTGACTGAATGAGAAATTATTTATGGACTGTATATTATCTTGGCTTGGATTGTATACAGTCACTAATAGCCTTAGCACAAGAATGAAATAGTAACATATCTTTTCATGAGGTCTCCTGTTGGGCCGTACTCAGACTTCCATGTATTCTCCTAAAAGTTTTTTTCTGACTTCATGCTATGTTAACTACTGTGTTCAATGGTAGAAATCTTCCGAGAAAACAGTTTTCCTGCAAACTGCATATAAAACAGAAGCTTTGCACATCATTTGCTCTTCTTTTATCTGTGCCACTTTATTGCTATGCAAAGTACTTTTTTCCTGCTCTCACTGGGATTTGGAGGCAGCCTGATGTTTCGTCAACATTCCTCAAGTTCAGGCTTGGGTCCAGTCATATGCTTGGAGCACATGTTGCACCTGTACCTACATCAGATTTTCTGCTCCCATACTGTTGTCTGGGCAGTGGTGTCTTTTTTTTCTCATAGCTTCCATCTCAGATACAAAAACCTATGTGTCCAGTTGGAATTTTTATTGCCTTCAGAAGTACAGTCTGCTACGAAAATAGTTATACCTTTCTAAAGTTTTCAGCAGAAGTTCATTGGTCTTTTAAAGTGACTGGTGGTCACCTTGCCGCTGTGTGAGTTTAACCTCTCTTTGCAGGTGGGGGGAATGAGGAGGAGGGGCAAGGACATAAGGAACAGCTTGGGCAAGGAGGTAATTAGAATGGTCAGTCCTAATTAATTTTTAATAGTTGAGGAGGGTTTTTTTTTACCTACATATGGCCGAGAGACAGTTTGCAGGGAGCAGAAATGAGCTGGGAAGGTAGAAAGGTTGGATATAAAATTAGCTAAGAGTGAGGGTTTGCTGGAGGTCTTGGAAAAGTTGAGAGTGGCTTGGTTCACATGTTTCAAATGATGCTCTTGGGGGGCTCTACAAGATTACAAAGGGAGTTTACATCCAGGGCTTGTGCTAGTTGTGCCAGGGGGAAAGTCCTTAAGTGTTCTTTGCATGTTCCTTCTTTCTTGAAAGGAAGAGTGATGAGGAAGGTGATTTTAACTGAAGAAAGGGATGTGGTTTAAGGGGCTAAATGCAGCCCATGTTCTCCCTGATAAAATACCTGGTGATAATGCAACACCTTGAGGTCTCCTTTGTGGTGCAAGCTGCATGCAAAAGCTATTCATCCAGCAGAGAGTGTGGTCTAGCTTATGATCTTGGCTTCTAGGTGTGAAGGGTCAGACTCCTAGAGGTAGGTGGTTGTCCAGTTTCTACTGATTGTAGTGAAATTGGAGTGACAGTGTGCATGTGTGTGTGTTTGGAGTTTGTTTATGCGTGTTTGGTTTTTTTAAGTTGCCTGCCCCAAATATTTTAACTGCTGAGACAAGCAGGGGATGTTGTCTAGTATTCAGTTTTTTTTCCTGTTGCCCCTTAAAACTTGGAGAGAAGCTCAGATGGAAGCATTTTCCAGATCTTTCAGAATCTACTCCAAATGATCTGATATAGAAGCTCCTGTGTGTGAGCCTTTGCTCTATAACCTAATATTTTGATTGCCTTGAAACATGCAAGTGATCCCACTCACTGGTCTATGAACGGAGGAAAAAAAGGCCTGGGAGAACAGGGGAAATAAATGCTGATATTAGACCTTTTATACTAGTGTGTTTGTTTGGGTTTTTTTAAGTGCCTACCTCTTAACCAAGTTGGAAGATGGGGGGTCAGCTTTTAAATATTTCTGAGACACTGGTCCTTTCTTGTTTGTAAAGTTAAATAAAAAATGGTCTGCTGCCTTTGTCTTTGGAGGCATTTGTCTGCTGGCTGCCTGGCTTGGGAAGGGTTCTCTTGTTTTTCTGTAATACTGCGGTACTGTTTCTCTGTGGGACATCTTGAGACTGAGGTGGAAGAGTTCAAAAGAGTGATTGCTGTAGAGGAAATGCACCTACTAGAGGTAACAGGTGTTGGAGTAAGTAATGAAACTGAAGATTGATATTTATGTGTTTAGACAGGAAGAATATGCAGTTTTTATTGGACAGTACTAAAGGCAGACATACATTATATATATTAATTAAGAAAGGTGTGTGGTGCTTGTGGAAAGGCATCTTGCTGGAAAGCAATTTCAAGATGCTTTCAGAAAAACTCCAGGTGTCTTGTTAGTCATAGATTGACCAGTCTTTCTTGTGAAGCGGATGAAGAGACTTTTCGTAAGTTCTTATAAAGCTGAAATCAGCATTGTGTGCTGTTTGTCTCTTCTGAAGTTTGTATCAAAAGGAAGTCTTACTCTGTTTTGTGGTCTGTTTATTAAAAAATGCCTATCCTTCTAAGGGTGTCTAGTAGAAGCAAAATATACCATATAGTAATGCTAATAATTAAATTTGTAAAATAACTGCTTTTTGATAGACTAACACAAAAGCACAATTACAGCAATGGCTGTTTCTCATTAATGGGAATGACATGCCAGCTTTAGAATATGTAATGATGTATAAGCCCTAGTGGTTATAATTGGCATAGAAATGTACTATATCCTTGGGTGTTAAAAGCCATAGGCTATTTATTTTCATACTTACAAAGAGCATACTACACTGTGGTATAAATCTCACGTGGATTGTCTTACTTGCTTTTTCTAGCATAATTTATGTCCATATGGTTCAAATATGAATCTGTCCCCCTATTAGCATCCTGCTGGTGACATAATGTACTGATAAATTAGTATCTCATGTCTGGAAAGCCTGCTTGAATTCAGAGCATGTGAGTAGGTAACTCAAATCTACCTGTCTTCCTAATACAGATGGCCTTGGTGTCACAAGGTTTCTGTAATACCTGAGCTTACACAATATAGTAGTGATATACTTGCAAGACATTTGGCTACTGACTGTTGAGTCTGGTGTTCTGGGTTATTTCAGAAGCACCAAATTCACATAAGTGAAGGGTGGATTTGGAGGAGCTCCGTGTTATGCTAGGCTCTAGCCTAAACTAGGAGTAAATGGCATAGAAGTTCATGGTATAAAGTAATTTTGAAACTGGGGATAATGTGTATTAAAATAATTGGTGGTGTTCTACTAGACACCATATTGCATTGATTCTTCTGCAATATCAAAGGCAGTTTGATTATAAGATCTGTATGTGACACATGATATGGATATGAAAGTCCATGGTATGGTCTTTTTTTTTTTTTCCTTAGTGCTTCAGAAAACAAATATAGGAAAGTGGGTGAAAGAAGTATAGGGCTAAATCATGAAGACTGTGTCTTTTCTTCAAAAAGAAGTTGGTAAATAACACTTACCTATTCAAAAAATATCCAAGTTTCATTTCTGAGTAAGGTGAAGTGATTCTGAAAGAACAATTTTACTTTATTTTCTATGAGTTAAGAACAACTTCTATAAAACTAGTATGAAGTATGGAATGAAACATCACTATGAGTTAGGGAAAAATACAGATATAACTTCTCAGAACAGGCAGGCGATTCCCTTTAATGATGCCTTCCTGGAGTAAATGTGAACTTAGAGCATGTTTGCTTAATCTGAGTGAATTAACTGGCTGAAGGGTAGGGATTTGCAGCCTCAGTTTAGGTTGGGGTTCAGCATTTAAATTTGCAATCTAGGTGACATGCAGAAGTTGAGGTGAAAACTGAGGTTCAAGGCTGAACAGAGCATTGGTAGCAAATCCAGCGTACTTTCATCTCTGATTTTAATGCTACTGTGTCATATTTATGGTTTCTTGAGGGTTTTGTTTAGGGTTTTTTACTATGGGAGTTTACATGGTTGAGATTGGTGAAGCTGACTGTGTGTGTGGCGGAGATGTTGGTGAATATTTGACATGTCTGTCTTATTTTGCAGAGAACTACAGCCAACAAGACTTCTGGTGCTCCTTCCTACAGCAGATGGTCCAGTTCACAGCCCCATCAGGTAATATGCCCTTGTCAAAAAGGATATGATGCTCAGGTTGACACATGCTTCCTTTTAAAATGAATCTGGGGGGGATCTGAGAGTGTTACCTTCCTGCATTAGCCCAACCAGGTCATGCTGATCTCTGAGGTTGTTGCAGGATATCCTGTGGCAATCTGTTAGATGCAGTTGCTGCTCATGGAGGGGCTTGTACAGCTCTGACTCTTCTAATGCAATGGTGCCTCTCTGTGGGTTGTCAGGGATGGTTATTATGGCTGGATCTCCCTACCCTTTGCATCTTGTCACTTAAGCTAGAAGTGTGTTTGCTCTTTGGTGTGAAGTCATTTTCTGCCATGCTGGCCCGCCTCCCCAAAGTCTTTTGCGCTACTTAAAACAATTGAGTTGTGAAGTTGTGTACAATGGCCAAAACTTTCAGGAACAGCTCTTTTAAACCCAGACTGAAGCTTGAAAACTGTTCAGTGATAGTCAGGAAGCAATATTATTGTTAGTGATTTTTTTTTTTTTTTAAAGAAGAGTTTTAATGTTATTCAGAGTTTCTGTTACTTTATTAAAACAAAAAGATTTTTTTGACTGTAGACAAGGACATGGCTTGCTTTGTAAACAAAGAACAATGTATTTCAACTAAACCTTCTCTTTAAAAACTTGTCAAATGTTTGTTCAGTATTGATTGTATTAACATTGCCTTCCCCCAGCCTCTACTTCTGCTTCTTTCCAACTTCTTTCTACCTTCGCTTCCTCAAAAAAAAAAACAAAACCACAAAAACCAAAAAAATCAAAACAAAAAACAAACAAAACAAAACCACAAAAACCAAAACAACCCAAAACAACAAACACCCCCTCTTTGATACTCTGAAAAATTTAAGTTATCCTGGTGAGCAAATCCTTGATCTGATGTGCTGGATTTTTCCTTTTTATGAAGGACATTTATACACTAAGAGCAGAAACTTCTGAGAAGTTGAAATTGGGCCTTGAAAACTAAAGCCAAAGAAACTGAGTCTCATTTGTATTCAAATTAGTATGGTTATTGCTTGGCCCATCCTAGGGGATCAGGTGGTGAGCAAGAAAAAGTTCATGGAGTACCACTAACATGTACAGCAATGACTGTTCCCCTCTTTCTGTGTGCCTACAGTTGCCCATTAATGTTAATGGGAGATGCATTCCTAAGTCAGGAGGAGATCATCCTAACAAATCATATGAAATGCACTTTACACTCTACACACTTGATTTCCTTTTTGAGGAGGGAGGAGAAGATAAGTACATAATAAAGATTGTTCGTAGTGTTACAACTCTGTCAAATCACTAGCAGAGTTGAGGGATTAACTACCAGGAATGTTGTTTGAAAGTATGTCTAGACCATCCAGCATCTGCAGGGAAAAAAAAATATTGAACTGTATTAAAGCATGCCTGTGGTAATTTCCCTCCACCTATGTTGTACCCCACACATTTTAATCTCATCTTCCTTTGTCATTTACACTCTAATCTTTTCTTTTTCATCCTTGTAAGCTTTTGTCTTCTGTGTTTTGGGTTTAATAAGCTTATAAACTTGCCTCACGGATATTACAAATACCAGTACCAACTGTGAGGATGTATAGCCATGCCGCGGTTCAGTTTGGGAGACCTGAATACTGCTGTGCACTCTCATGAGCTGAGTGGCAAAATATTTGTATTGGATCAGAGATTTGTATTCAGCCTTGCAACTTACCAGCATCTATATATAGTTTATTTAAACATTTTTTTGAAGATGGCTTTCCAGGAAAGAAAAAGATTAAAGTTCAAATTCATATTGTCTGCATTTTCTTCAGTCTCATGCAGTGAACCCAGTGAAGGCTTTTCCACATACATATTACAAGAATCCACACAGAAACCTAATAGAACTACATGGCTGAGACCTTTGATGCATCTAAGAAATGTTAAAAGTTAAATTGATTTCCTCCTTCTTTCCCCCAAGTTTTCTTTTTTCATTTCCTCTATCTGTGTGAAGTTTGAAGGTCCATTGGGTGAGAGATTTGAAAGGGTTCTGCAGGTGGGGTCAATGAGTCACTGAAAATAACACATTTTTCACTGACTTATTTTGCTTTGTGCTACCCAGACATGCTTGTATTTTGTATTGGATAAGCTGAAGCATGTTTATCTATCTCAAATACGCTATCTGGGGAAGGTTTTTAATAAGCTCTTATTAACTCATTGCTCTCATGGACATGTGGAATTTGTGTGCTCAGGTTTTTTGATGTGAAGCTGTTCAGAGAATGTTTTTGGGTTTGTTTTTTTTTTCTGCCCCCTGAGCCTGGGAAAGTGTCTTGTTGTAGGGGAGGCGTCTTTAAAACTTGATTAAGAGGTTTCTTCTGACTGCCCTGGGAAAGAGGCATTACTACCTGCTTCAAGCTAGCTTTTTTCAAGCACTCCACTTTCTCAATGTCAGAATAAGAAGACAATAGTCTAAAAGGTTGCTCTTTTTTGGGGCCAAGGAATTAATATATTTAATTAAAGGATTGGGGGGGTGGGCAGGGAAGCCAAACCAAATCTCAGCTTCTGAACTGGTATCAATGGAGCTGTGTTGGACCTTACTGCCTTCAGATACGCTAAACTGGTTTGAGGGATGGGATCAAGGAGAAGATGCAAACTGATGCTAATGAGCTGAAATTGCCTACGCTGCCATTCTTGGCTAGTGGCATCACTTGATGTGTGAAGAAGTCTGCGGCAATTTTGTGAGAAGCTCTGCAGTGAACTTAGTCCTTCTGTGGTACTCTGAAGACTGCGTGTGCTTGCTGAAGTGCAACCGGCTCTTACTGCTGATGAAAATGAAGAAGGAAGTGGCACTTTATCAGGCACGATCATATAGCTGATTTCTAACGTGATGCTGCTTTTGCTGCGTTGGATGGCAGCCAAGGCAGAGTGTCTTATACTGATGGCATATCCATGTGTGGGACAGTCTGTCTCTCATAGGAATCATAGGTACACAGGCAGGGTGGGACACAAGGCACTCAGTATTGCAGCTCAGCTGTCCATAGAGGCAGTTCTAACATCAACAATTCGCTCATTACTAGTAATGATCTGAGAACTAATGCTAGGAACTATTGGGGTGGTATAGCCAAAGTAGATGTAAATATGAAGAAAAAAAAAATTTGTTCTTTAGAAAAACAGAAGAGATGCAGTATTTCAGATGCTAGCTTAAGGTTGAGGCACTGAAAGAAACCATAGGTAAAGTGTCCTAAAAGGAGGAAGAATGGGACAACAATCTTCCTAACTTGCTTATGTCCCTATTGTTGATGAGAGGCAAAAAGTGGGTAGCACCTAAACAGATCTCACAAATAAATCCACTTTATATGCAAGCAGAAGACAGTGATACTTTCCCTGTGAATGACTGAGATAGGCTGTCTTTTCGTGCCTGTGGGCACACTAGGGAATTGGTCAAGTCTGACAATTCATGTGGTCCCCACTGTTGGCTGGCATCTTTGTGACCATTTTCCAGGTCTCTTGCACAAGGGTTGTTAGCAGGAGTTTCTTTAGAGATGCTTAGATTATATTACTTTCTAGAAATATATGAATGCATTTTTAGTATTAGGTGCTAAATGAGCCTGCAGAATAATTGGTGTGTCTTAAACGCCATTAAAAATAATATAGAACATTTCAGCATCTTTTTCCATCCTCATATCTATTAGCAAGACATTAGCTTATGAGCTAATGAAGTAAAAATGCAGAAAGTGAAACGGTGTCCAATGGGCTGTGGGACAGGAGGACTCTCAGCTAAACTTCCATAACGTTACTCTGTCTGGCTCCACTGCTGCTTTGCTACAGAATTATTGCTCTGACTTTCTGGTGTTGGCAACACAAGGTTCTTGCTTTCTTGCAGGTAGTCAAAGCTTTGTCCATTGCTGAACTTGGCATCAGTGCCTTAATTAAGGTCAGAATGTGGTTTTTTTTTTCTTCAATATCCTGCTCTTTAAACATAGAGATAAATACTATATTTTAGTACCCAGTGGTTAACAGTTTTCTTGGAGGAATCAGAACAGACAGTGGATGTTGATAAACATTCAGTGTAGGATCTAAATTTTAAATAGCCCAACTCTTCTACCACCCATGTGATAGTTTATAATACAACTTCTTCATGACTCAGATGATGGAAATGCCATTCAAGAAGACAGAAGCTGGGAAGGGCGATATTCTGGCTTTACTGTGGCAGCTGTTTCACTGAATTCCAGGTCAGAGACTTCAGTATAAGTAACTTAGCTCTCTTGCTTCCTCCCTGCTATGTGTGTGTGTCCCTCCTTTCCTCTTCCCTTGTTTTTGCCCTTGTATTCTTCTTATGTAGGCGTTGGAGCAGTAATGTGTTGATAAGCAGATAATTATACGTAGTTGTCAGTTCAGTAGCCTCTTTCACAGCGCATGAGGTCAAAATGAACCTTGTGATCAGTTATTCAGTATGAGAGGAGAGCATTTATGTAGTTTCAAGAAGCCATTCCAGGTATGGCTCCTGGTAGCAGTTGGAATAGTTCAACCAGTAGTAGCTGGGATTGTTGCAGCCTACCTATATCCAAAAATAACAGGGACCTACAGGTGGAATTCATCCCTTGTTAGAGCAGGAAGATGGGTAATGGTGAGTTTCCCTTATGGGATCTGGCATGTTACCTGAACACAAAGGTTATTGGAGCATTTATTAGCAATGGCTCAGAATATCCATTCCTGTGAAGTGACTTTTAAATTGGCGAAAGACACCTACCTCTAAATACTATAAAGATTCCTGTATTTGGCTGTTTTGAATCATGTTGTTTTTTTTTTTTTCTTCAGTGCCTCAAGTCTGACTTGGAAAAAGTCAGTATTGAGAAAGTCACTGTCTCCCTGATGACTCAGCTGTTTGCCTTTCTGCTGAGCACTGCAAACTGTGGCAGTAAACTTTAGGTTAAGTGCCTGTCCACTAGAAAATGTACTGAGAACACCAACAATTTTCCCAGAAGCCACTGAACAGCTGTCAAATGGCAACAACATTCCTTCACTGTTGACCCAGGTTTGAGCTGCACCAGTCTGCTCATCTAAATGAGAGTGACTTAGTCCAACCACTAGGGTTAAACCTTATAATAAAGGTCAAATGAGATCTGGCAACTTTCCAAAAGCAGACCAGACAACCCAAGCCACAGAAATATGTTACTGCCTCCTGGCACTTGGCATATAACCAAAAAACTGTAGCAAAATTCAGTGGGCTTAATCGGAGTTAATGAGGGAAATTTGTCAGTTTTGCAATAAATTGAGTATAAAATCCCTAAATACCTCCTTTCCATAATACATCTTTTCAGAGCTATACATAACTCTACACCATATATCATCATAGTTTTACATTTGAACTTGGTTCTTATTGCACTTTGATCCTAGTTACATTTGTTTTTAAATCATCTTTGGATAAGCACAAGGAATAAAATCAAATGTGGAATGAAAAAACCTGAATTCTTAAAAGTTTTTTTTTTTTTGACATGTTATCAAATGAACTCACTGAATTTCAACAAGCCTCTGTTAGGCTTACCTTAGGTAATTCATTAAATGTAAATTTGAGGTGGAGGCAGTGCCTTGCAGAAGCAAGTTTAGCTACTTAAATACTCATTGCAAGGCATGATGTATAGAAGAACTATTATACTTCTTAGTTCACTGAAGGATTGGAAAAATCAAGTATCTGTGGTCACTCCTCCAAGTTTGCTGCTCTTATTACATCCATAGCATATGGCATGTTATGGACATTATTAATAATAGACAAAATCCCACAAACCTATAAAGATTGACCCACATAGTAGGCAGCCAAGTCAAGTACAACCCTGACTAATACACATTGGTTTTTCATGTGTGTCTTATCTCTTGTAGCACTTGCTCATTTCTTCTGCTAGAGGTTGCTGGTTTCTTCCAGTCAACTGGAAATCTGGTGTTAAAGGTTCTGCTTGATTCTGAAGTTTGATGCTTCCTCAGTAAAATCTGTGGGCCACTGCTTCTAGCATGATGCTTTTGGTAAGCCATCACAAGGGATGACTGAACCTGGCATCTGTTTTTTTTTTTAAAACAATGGGAATCTGCAGCCTGCACTGACAAACCCAACTTCATCAAGGTCACTGGCAATGGCAGAGCAGACCCGTTAATATCTGTGACTGCTATGGAAGTAACAAGAGAGCATGGCACATTAGGTTGGCTACTCGATTAAATGCATAGGTACAGGAAGATGTGTAAGCTATTTTTATTGTATGAGGATAACGCAGCCAAATGAGACTAGGGAGCTGTTTTATCTGTTGGCAAGCAAAGAACAATGTAAACATGGCTTTAAAAGCTAAGCAAGGTTTTTAAGCAAAATAAGAAGGGAACTAAAAAGGAAACATTTCTTTTTGTCAGTGGCAGAATATGAGTAAATGTACATGGTGTTATTCAAAAGTTGCTCATCCAAGTATGCTACCTGTTGTGTTGGCAAAATTACCAAGCAGCCTACTGAATTGAATGTAAAGCTGTTTTGTAAGCTGCAAGCAGGATGAGACCCTCTGCCTAGAGGGAAGCAATAGCAGTAGATAAGGTCTAACCCCATTCTTTTACTGCCTTTGGAGAAACACTTTGTATCTGATAGCATCAGTAGTCTTCATCCTGCTATGTTAGCAGTTGTGTATCTTTAGAAAGACACTAAAACTTTTATTTAAAAGCAGGGCTTATGCTTCATGCGTTAGTGTAAATGACAAAATGTAGGTTAACTGTCCTCTAATCTATCTAACTGGTCCCTCTGGACTACTGTGCAGGTTGGGTATATATCCCTCACCAAACATAAGATTTGAGCATTAGTTCCCATTACACAACTATGTGAGTCTAGTATTACAATACTTGAAAGTCTGGAGAGTTCGTGCTTTGCAGAAGTTATGATGACCTAAGTCTTGGTAAACTAGTTATGTTAAATTTCTCCTGGTTATGGTATATAAACCTGAAACTTCAGGTGCCATGGTTATGGAAACATAAGACGACTCTTCTAAGATGCAATATTGTGTTTTCTGTCCTGCAAGTGTGAGAGGAAAATAGAATGGGTTTCCTTTCTCATCATTACTCAAAGTCAGAGATACCATTGGTATTTTGTTGCACTTCCAAGTTGAGGTCCAGAAGATTCCATCTATAGCCTGGCTAATCTTAAAATCAGCATGCAGGGAAAAAAGCTTTTGTTCAAAACAATGTTTCTAAACAGCTGCCATAATAGGATTTTTTCTAGACCAGCTAACTTTTTTACTCTGTTCACTTGTCATGTAATTATTTTTGATGACAAATACCAAATGAGTCTATTATGCTAAGTGTCTGCTCAGTGTGCTCAAGATTGTGTAGAGAAGTGTGTGTTGGAGATGAGGGGAAGTAACAGCATTTGTGATGACTTCCATAGATGTGAAATATTTCCAAAATGTATCTGTCAGCTGCATTTATTTTGTCACTCAGAACTATTTTTTTTCTAGAAGGAGAATTTTATAAGAAAAGACTGAAACCAATAGGATTCTACTAATTTTAAACCAATAAAGTAAAAATTTTCCCTGTGTCACATCTTGTATTGTCACTGAAAGGTGCCCTATCTCTTTCAGAAACCTCACTTCAAAACTGTGGAGAGTCAATTTGAGAACTTCCTGGAATGTTTCTCTCAACTCTTTTGCCTGTTTTTCTTAGCAAATGAAGCTTATTGATATTCTATCTGAGAATGCTCACTGCTCCCTATAACTTGGCCTAGTTTGACTGAATTTGGTGAAGAAAGGGAAAGGTGCAACTTTCTTGAACCTTCCAGAGATGTGAAGTTTCTATGCGAATTGTAAGAGCACAGCGGAGGAGAGAGGCTGGTAATGCCCCAGTAAAGGAAAGCATGAGATCACTCTTCACTAGCCATCAGGCAACTCATGGGGGAGAATGATGTTATGGATTTCCTAACAATGGGGCAAAAAGACCCAGTTGTTGGTGTCTGTGTTTTTTCAAGAATGAGGCTAAACTTTCTCTCCTGTGCAGATTTTCTGGTTAAGGGATGAGCTCACCCCAGAGCTTAAGGAATAATTCAGTTAAAGTCAATCAGCTGCAAGACATGTGTACATTCCCTATCAGGCTTAATTAGTTTTGTTGTTCACACAGCTACACAGCTGAATTCTAACACAATTCTATATTGGATTGATTGAATTCAGAACTCTTTAAATCTGTGAGTCTTTTAAGGGAACTTATCTCCTTGCTGCATCTAGCAACATTATTCCTGACTCTTCTCAAGGTTCAGATAATATTGTTTGAAGCAGCATATAATCTTACAGTGGGTCTCTCCATTACACTGTCTGTAGTATCCCTGATGCATGTGTGTTGACTAATAGCAAAGACCAACAAATGTTTTTATACGTGAACATCTTGCCTCATGTTCTATTAAATGTATCATTTGATATCTCCTATTGTAGACGTCTTGGTTTTGACTTTGCTATGACATCTTCTTAAAAGAAAAAGAAGCTGCCAGCAGATGATGTTTTAACACTTGTCAGCAATTTGTCATGATTCTTCTTACTTTAGATTTAATTGTTCTTGGAATGAACAGTTCAGAGACTCTTAAAATTCTGCTTTCTGGTTAATGCAATCAATTTGATGCAAAAGATAATTAGTATGACAAGTTGCAGCCTACACGTGTACTACTATGTGTTCTCCCCTACTTCCTTCAGTGTTCCAATGTTTTTAAAGATTGGAAGATAGGTGGGAGCAGAAGAGTTTAAGTTATTTTTAGGAGACTTTTGCCCCCCTGTCCTATTACTTAAAAGTAACAGATGGACTCTGCTCTTTGTGCCTCTCATCTTTCATACTCCTGAAGCCTTAAACCTGGAGAGGAAATGCAACCGAGAGACCATGGCTGGATCCACCATCAGCTGCACTAACAAAGGAGTTGATGATTTTCCAGAGCAAACATTAGCTTAGGGGTAGGGCTAACCTACAGAGGAGAAACAGCTAGCATTGAGCTGTGTCCAGGGTCAGGTCTGGGGCTGGGTTGGGGGCATGTCTAGGGAAGACGGTCAAATCGGGACTGGTGGCATAGAACTGTTTCTCTGCCTTTATAAACAAAGTCCTGACAAAAGGTCCTCTAAAACCAAAACCACCTTTGTTCTCTTTCACATGAAAGAGGGCAAAGCTGGTGGATGGATTGTTTTAATAATCTAAATGATGATAATTTTGTTTGATAATTAACCATGCAAATCTGAAAGAAACAATTGGTGGATGAACAAAAAATAGATCTGCAGGCTACATTTAGGGGAATAGCTGAAAAAGATAACTTGGTTATAAAGATAGGTTATGCTTTGTAATGAGAAACAACCAGGCATTTTGCTGCAACTGTCATGGAAACTTTAGAGCTTCTTTATATAGTTTAATTTAAAATGTATTTACCCTGTAGCAATGAAATTACAATCTATGTATGAATCATAAAAGCTGGAGATGGAAAATACCTCTTGAACATATGGACCAGTTCTTCAACAGATGCAATTCAGTTTAACTCAAAGAGAACAGATATCCTCTATCTTCAAAGTCGGTTTATTTGTCCTGGGTTGTTTTCTGAACGTGGACTTCTTCTAGAGACTCTTGGTCTAATCTTGGAGCTGGTCTTGGCTAAGAATGTTTCATTAATTAGAGATCTCAGTATTTCAGTTTTACTTCAGCAGTTTGTGAGCTCTGCTGTCTACTACATGGCTTTACATAAGCTTGAGTAGTCATTGAACACTGGTAAAATTCAGTTAGATCAGGATGCTTACTAGTCCTCATGTTTCAGTTTAGTTGCCTACCGAGTTAAGATCTTGATTGTACGAGTGCTCATTTTTTACTCGATCAAGCTACGTTGATACTTGAAATCTAAATGTACTTCTCAGGAAATGAAAGCTATTTTTTTGCCATTTTGTATTAACAGTGGCTCAGTTACTCACCAGTTAATGCTAGGCATTGGTGGAAGCTATCTGAAACACACGAATGTGGTGCTAGATAGAAAATGAGACTTACATCAGCAATTGAACTCAACATGAGGTTCAGGGTGGTTATTCTCCCAGCATATCTAGAGATCCTGTGTCATCCTGATGACCAGCTTTTAGACTAGAGGGAAATTCTTTGAGAATTTCTTGATGTGTTCTTAGCAGAAACTAGTTACCTTAACCGAATTCACCACAGCTTGCATTACTCTATCTTATCCATAGTTTGATATCCTACTGAAGAGTTCTGTTTTCCAAGGTCTTTAGTACCCTGTAGTTCTGCCAGTTCTGAGAACATTCTGTAGAGTGACCGTCACCCTATCTATGAAGCAGACTATCAGCTTTGACTGGGATTATTTTAATAAGCACCAATGTTTCACACATTTGGGGGATGGGATTGTTAAAAAAGCCAAAGGCCTACAAATAACTTACAAAGTTCACTGATGTTGGAGGCCAGGACCTTAATTCCAGTCTAAATGAAATATTCAGCTCTTCTAAGAAAGAAGCTGAAATAGGGATAATGTAGGCAAAGAACAGGATAATATAATTCTGTATAAGCTTGGCTTAGATTTTGTCATAAATCCACTGTATTTCTTGTTTCAGCTGTAGTGGATGTGAAAGATAATTATTAATGTGGTACAGGAGTACAAATTTGAATTAAACCTTCAAAAATGAAAGAAAGTCTACTAACAAGCTACTGAAAAGGTTGAAGTAGTGAAAACGGAAATTCTGTAGGCTTCAATGGAAACAAAGTTGTGATCAACAATGTAAGAATAACTTGACTAACAAAATAAACCGTTTTCTTGGTTTCTTTTGCTATTAAGTGTGAATGGTGCTCAAATGGGGAGAGCATCTAAACTGCAATGAATGAGTGACAGTGCCTCGATCACTGAGATTGATTTGAATCCCTCTTCATGCACAGGTTAAAATGCAGATGCTAATTGGATAGCTGCAAAATTAAGAATGGGAAACTAGAATATTGTGTGTAGGTTGCTATCATACCTATGCAAAATTTGTGGAGCAAAAAGATAATCTGGTAGAATATGATAATATGTCTTAGACTTAAGGCACATGAACTTTCTTTTCATGGTTTACATTTGCGGGCGGTGAAAGTAGTAAGCAAAATCGTGCTCTGTGCGTCCATAACCATGGCTGACTGTAAGGAGCGGGGGGGGGGAAATATGTTGTTAAACCTCCCAGTGACTTTTAGATGAGTCTCCAAAGACTAGACAAAACTCTAAGCCACTTAGAACAACTGAGCTCTATTGTCTCCTGCAGTACAGTGCTTGCTTATCCTGCTAAAGATCAAGCTCTGCTTGTATCCATCTAATAGGAATATATTGAATCTTGCATGGAGTGCAAGCAGGACTTTGATCAATATTGCACGCACTTTATTTGAGGACCTACAGCAGAGGCCCGACACTTAGAAAAACAATTGAAGTAGGTCTTGGGAACACTTGACAGAATACATAAACAGATGATGTTATGGTCTCAGTGGAAATCTAGCTGTATTGAACTGAAAATAGACCATACAAGGAGAAAATTGAAGAATACTTAGTCCTTGTAGTAGGACACCCTATGCAGTAGGCCAGTGAGCTCTGTTTGGATTCCTTTGGAAAATAAAACTACAACAAAACTATCTCCCTCGAAGAATGTAGTGTATCTCCCCATACTACCCTGTGAACTGCTGAAGGAGGAGTTTCTCTGTCTTACTGAGTGAAGCATACTATGGGTATCTGATAGTAAAAAATTAAAAGCATGAATTGGCCAGGAGTTGCTCATGAGATCTTGCCCTTCTTTAGGGGGAAGTGGAAATCCTAGGGTTAGCTTGCAGTTGGGCAAAATAAATATTTTACCCCAAAGCTTCAATCACTTGTGTCCCCTGTTCTCCTGTGCAGTAGGACAATGTTTATATCAAATTACTGCATGTTGTGATGCATTATCTGAGCTGGATGTCATCTGATGCTGGTTTGTATAACTTTCTTCATGTTGATTTTTATCTAGGAATGTTGTGCCAGAACACTTATTTTGGAAAAGTATCTATGGAAAATTAAGTGAAAATAGCATTAAATTCTGATTTAGGCCAACATAAACAGCCAGTTCAGAATGGAAGGCTTTCCATGCCCGTTGGCTACTTGTCTTCAGTTCTAGTAACCAGGCCCAAGTCTTTTATCACAGTACAATAGTCTGTCATCCTTTGATTTCGGTCTGTTATTCAAATAGCTAAATTGCATTCTGTAGTAGATACTTATTTTGTCTTAAGCTTTGCTCTTTTTAAAATCCAGACTCTTCTCCTAACTTCTCTTTAGTCTTGTTCTATGATGTTATTTCCCAAATGTAGGATCTGAGAAGTTTTACAGATACTAAGGAATAGTGGCTGTATCACCCTTTGCAGCACAAGTATTAATATGAAATCCTGCCTACGATAATGGTTGTAAAACTGTTGATAGAGCTGCATTAAGAAGTATGAGAAATAAATCATAAAGGGCCATGTGTTTTGACTGGTATGGGAAGTGTCCGTGAACTGGAGTGTTCTCATGTCACAGTTAAGTGGTTATTCTTGTGCCAGAACTGTTTCAGAGTTCCTCATGTTTAAGATTGCACTGATTATTTTTTGTCTTCAGTAGAGAAAACTTTATTTAGGGACTAATCAGCTGTACTATTTTTTAAATTCCTTTATGTACTTTGCCCCACTACAGAACAGAAGCATCTACAGAATGAATTTTGAGTCTTTCAGTCTTTCTCCCATCTTGCCCTTAATATGATCTTTCTCAAGAACCACTCCATTTTGGTCCCTGAATGCAATAAAACTATCACTGTTGGTTGGGCTTGCTTGAAAACCACAGGTAAACTAAACTGAAACCACCAAACTTCCAACTGTGACTTACACTTTGTTACTTGTCCTGGAGATGTTGAATGTGATGCCAGTCTCCCAAAAAGGTGCTGGGGCCATATATTTCGAACTTGCAACCAGCAAGGATACTAATTAAAAACTCTTCTGAAATTTGGAAGTGGTACGAGGGCATCTTCTGAGGGAAGGTGAGCATCTGCCTGAACTCTCAAGGAACTGGCAGACTCCTAGGTAAAAGTGGCGTGGATCCTCCAATGTACTTGGGTTTCAGCATTAAAACCGTCTGTCTGGAGTCCTTCACTGCAGATGCCTAAAACAAACTGAAAAACTCACTAAACCCTCATAAGATGAGGAAAGGTCCACAGTAGGGAAAAGTTGTCATTGGGATGCAATTTGGATTGGTTCTTGTGCCCATGATCAGTACATTTCTAAATCATCTGAAAAAGGGCAAGAATAGTGAGATGGTACAGTTCTAGCAAATAAAAAGTGCTTGGGCAGAGTAGACTGAAAGCTCAACTATACTGAGAAAAGTTTTAAGGGGTGTATAGAATAACAGTTATGTGGGAAAAAAACTAATAGAGAATCTATCTCCTGTTCTCTGTTACTTCTCAGGAGCCTGCAAGGCAGCAATCAGGCAATCTGTTCCAGAAAAAAAGGAAGATTGTTTTCAAGAAGACCTGATAAAAAAAGTCTACTGAGGTGTATTCAGCATAATGATGCATATCTAACTCTTGGCTCTGAAAGCTGTCCATTTTGCAATGGTCAGAAGACAAGATTACCCACTCTGGAGTAGTATTGCTCCAGGCTTGCACTGTTTCTTGTACCTTTTCCTGAAGCAGTTGCTACTCTCAGTACTGGAGGAGTATAGGACCTGCTTGGACCTTTACTCTGAGTTGCTACAGCTGTTCTGTTGTTACTTAAATGCGAGTTGTGTGATGTATCCCAAAAGTGAAGGCTGTGTTAGGTTATAGAGAATAATTTTCACACGTAGGGCAGGCCAGCTCTTCCAGCTTCCGCTGCAGTGTGACAATAATCCATCACCATGGCATATTGTATTTGTGTCTATATGGCAAAAAGAGAAGTAAGCATTGCACAGACCAAATCTCAAGCAACTTAAGGCTTTTGACATCAAAGCCGCCAATTCCCACGCAACATTTAGGAAGGATAAGTGAGGTAAAGTCAACGTTCAGAAGGTGCTGGAGAACTTTGGGCTCAGCTTGCTAAGGCCTCCGGATGAGTACTGGGACACTGCTCAGCTTTGCTTTCCCTTGAGCTGGTGCCTGCTGAGATTTGCTGAACAGCCACAAACTCAGAAAAAGGGGAGGAACACCACAAACTTTCCAGTGAGGTTTTTTTCTTGCTGCTTTTTGTCCTGCAACTTCTTGTGGTTTCTCACTCGGTTAAAAAATTAACTGTAAGCTGCTTTCCGATGATTTTATAGGAGAGCCAATGCTCCTGTGTTTTTCAGAGCTGACAGATGCATTTGCAGCTGAACTAGCTCTTGAGGGAGGCTCATTCCAGTGTCTGCCACAAGGAGGCAGAAGCATTAAATCTTAAAATGATTTTTAAACTTGGTCCTTGATATGTACCTCAGTTTATTAAAACTGTGCTTTGCAGTATCTATAGCTTCTTCTGATGTGCACAGACGATTGCAGAGAGGGGAATTTTGCTGGGGAGAATGCAAAGCATCGAACAAGTTTGTGTGTATGTGGGGTTTTACTGAGTGTTTTGACAGGTTGTAAAAAATCATTATAAAAACGTATCAGCAACAATTAAAACACAGAAATCCCCCGCACCCACTACATTTCATAGTTACCACTTTTGGTCACTTTCCCTTTGCAAAGGCAAGTCTAAAGTCCTGATCAGTGACAGTGACACATTAACATTGCAGTAATTGTATTTTCAAACATGCCTGGCTTCCTGTTCAGCTAATATGTTGCTTACTCAGCTGCTTGCGGTAATTTAGAAACGCAGCATGGCATATTCTTGTTTCTGGACTACCTTCTTGGTGAGGATGTGGTCTGATTGCACTGTGATAATTCTCTTAGAGGAAAGCTATAGAGAATTCTAAAAAGCGTGAGTGGTTTAATTGAGTCTGATCCCTGCACAGTGGTACTGAATGCGAATGAAATCCCACTTGCATCCTGGCAAACAGAGTATTGAAAGCTTGATGGTGGTTTATTGTATATGCTGCTTATACTCAGTAATGCCCATGAAAGAAATGAACGGGAGGCAAAATTCAAAGCGAAAGCTGCTATTTTGTCCTTAATTCGGCCTGCTTTGCTTAAGTATCAAAGCACACATGGCAGAAAGGTCACTTGGTTATCTGAAACAACTACAGCTCAATACATACCTGGGCAAAATAGAATTTGTTTAAGGATATGGTATCATCCGTAATGTCGGATGTCCTAGCTGTTACCATCTGTGTCAGATTTCATCTAGCTGACTGTAAATACAGATCCTCTGCTGTGTGCTTTAGACCACTAATCTCTGTTAACGTAAGTTAGTTCATGTGTTGAAATCCACTTAAAAGAGAAATTTCTTCCTGACTAAAAATGCGTGTGTAAGGAAAACCTCCTCTGCCTGTAAGGGGATGTTGCAGTCTATTGTATAAAGATGTATTACAGGTTTAAATTACAGATTATGACACTTCAAAGGTGCTTTTTGATACTCTTGCAGCAATCAGACACACAGTCACGATGTTCCTGTGGCTTAGTGGCTTTCAACTAAAAAGGAAGGAAAACGGCATTTGATAGATCTGCATTTCTGTAAAACAGCATATTGTTTCGTTACCATCCTGTATGCAACCACAAATGCATATTGCTGAGAGCAGGCTTGCGCTCCCCCACTTCTGCTGCAGTGCACAAGGAGAGTCGTGGAGATCGTGGAATGCAGTGCTGCGCTACGTGGGGCTTGTAACCTTCATATGCTGCAAACAGTGTCTTTATATTTCAGCAGCATATTGAGGACATGTCTTTACACAGCCCAAGGCTTGAATTTGAGATCACATCATCTAGCTTCTGCTCTAATTAGTTATTAAGTACACTGGACATTTTCATGCGTTAATATCCAGTGAGACTGTATACAAGGTGGTGAGTAAATAAAGCATCAATGTGTCTATATTCTTAGGTACCATGTATATCAAGGGGTGGTTATACTTACTTTCAAATGGGGAGATTTTTGATTTTTGTTTCAAGCTTTATGGAAGTTTTGGATTGAAAATAATCATACACTTCTAGTAAAATAGCTTCAATAAAGTCCAGTTTCTGACCTAAAATTATTTACTACTTCTCACCTTTTCAGATTAAATGCAGACCTTTTTTTTTAAACTGTTATTTTCAATTTATTCATTGTTAAATGCTAGAAGGGAGACAGCCAAAACAGTTTAACATCCAGGCTCTCTCCTTTGCTTTGCATGCTTTCTCATGCTTTCATCAAGTGCTTCCAGAAAAAAAAAATAATCTATGCTGTGTGTTGTTCTGCCATAGGTCTTACATATTAGTAAACTTGTCTCCTGTGAGATCTCTGTCAAAAACACTGAGGAGCATAAGATAAATGCTTTATGTACATAAGCTGTTTAATGTCCTGTTACAACCAATAAGATCTCCATTGTCCTATTAATGCAAGTAATCACTTAACCTTTTTGGCAACTCACCTTTCTTCTGCTGTGTTTAGGAGGGTGGTTCTTGCACATCTCAACACTGCACAAACCATCGTGCGTGTTTGGCAGATGGCAGAGTACGTGTCTTATTGTCACAGAGAAGCTGCCTTACACTCGCTTCTTCTGGTGTTGCAGTATTTTATCAGCTTCTTCAGTTAAGAATGGCCTGCCACACATTTTCTTTCTCATCTTGAATAGCCATAACAATTTTAACTGCTATTCAGTTTTGCCATATGACTGACTTCTGTGTTATGGAAATGATGTGTGATATGCCTGACTTCCCATTTCCAGGTAAATCGCACAAAGACAAGGGAGCCCAGTTTACTGTAATGATACTTCACATTTTCAGATATTGTGGCTGACCAAATGGTCCATTGCCTTGATTACAGTGGTCACTGAGGTAATGTCTGACAGGTTTTTTTTTTTTAGTTCCCAGGTGTCTAGATAATAGTCTGTGATAATGATGTTATTGTGTGCTTTTTGTAGTGAAACGGGTGATTTCTACTACGCTTGAAAATCTGCTGCATGTTTCAGTACGGCTGTAGCCTATTGCTTAGTCTGGATAACACAACACACATCAGAGCTCTGTATCAGGTCTTGAACAGTTGTGGGCCTGCTGGGGAATGCACTGTATCTTTAGAGCCTCCAGATAAATGTTTCTATTTCGGAGTGACTCCCACATACTTCTGAGAAACTTTTAAAAAAGTATTTGACAGTATACAGCCAAAGTGATTTGTCTTGCTGTGTGTAACACTGAAGTATTTTTCAAATCACCTTGAGAGTTAAAATGTTCTTGAGTATCAAGTTTTTTCTGCAGTGTCTGACTATGCAAGTGGAATTGACATAAATTTTACCTTGTATATTTCTTTTTAAATTTTTTATTTTATTCGTATCTGCTACCTTGAAGTGGTCTGAAATTGGTTTGGTTTAACAGTTCATGTTCTCTTTCAGATGCTATGCTTTTCTGTTACAAGACTGTCTTGCAGAAGTCAGCAATATATTCCTTGATTATTTTTTTTCCTTGTAGTTGTGCTAGCAGTGACTTTAAAGTCCTCTCTGTTGGTGATACTTCCTATGCACAACTTCCCACTCTTGAAAATTATTCCAATGGTATGGTGCGAGTTTAACTATTTGCAACACCATTTTTAATTTTTTTTCTATGTGGGTGATCACTTGTTTCCTCAGCAGAAGTGACCTTGGCATGAAATCTCTGGACACTGGGAGCTGTGGGAGTGTTGGCTGAAAGGTCCCTTTTTCCTCACTGAAGAATTTCAGGACTGGGATGGCTTTTTAGCACAGTTTCAGTGAGACCCAATTCTTTCTGACTACTAGACAACTGCAGTACAGTTTGCAGAGTTAAAAACTTTAGAAGATTTTTTTTTTTTTTTTTACAGCTTGTAAAGGTAAATAACTTTTTAATTTACTTAATCTTTTTAGGAAAAGATGTGTGCTGTAATGCTTATACCGCTCTAGGTAACAGTGCGATCTTTGGGTGGATAACAAGCATCTGGCCCCATATGTAGTTCTGCTCTCAATCAGAGATTCGTACTGTTTGTCTTGTCTTTTGCTTCCCTGGCTGTTTCTAGCACAGAGGTGAAGATGTAATTGTGATCTCCATTGCTGTCTCTGGAGCCATTTACTTGTGTTATCTATTTTGTGCATGTTACACAAAAACGTGTCCTTGGTGTTGATACTAGTCTGTGATTTAAAACTGCTTTTGTTCTTTTTGGTTTTGTCATATGCATAAAATATTTCATCTTCTGGGACTGCCTGCTTTCTTGCTGCTGTGTGCTTTCCCTTGGTTTGCAAGGATAGGTATAATTTTCTTGTCATAGCTATTAGGTTTGGTTCCATATGTAAAGTCCTTCCTATGAACTTTGTCATGGATTTTCTGTACTGTACTTGTGTACCATTTCTGTTTAACTTGTTTTACCTTGTATCTTGTACAAACTCCATATTTTTTCCTTCTTTTTTACACTTTTCCTGTTCTGCTCAGTGAATTATTTGCATGCCTGTTTCCCCAGCTTCCTGGAGTTTAGTGTGAACTTGTTTGCTAACGTTTCCCAAGTCTATAATTCTTGGAGTTACTGTAGTCTCTTCTGAGATCTGTCTTCACAACTATGTATCTCTTGTCCTTATTGTCAGTCAGAAATTGTTTTTTTCCTGAAGGGTTTGTTACGATATGTTTTTACTGTGTAGCTTTGCAGCAGCCCTGAAAGCCAGAAGATGCTGCCCTTAGCCACTATGTATACAACCCCACTCCTCCAACTACTATAGGCAGTGCCTTTCTCTCTTCAGTTCCTCTCAGCCTGTGGAATAAATAATTCAGCTGTGCTTCCTTTTTCTTTGACCCTGGGTACAGCTCTATGTCTTCTAGTAACCTCCTACATTTGGACATCTGGAGGTTCTCTCTTCAGAGTGGAAACAAAGCTCGATGTGTTTAACTAGGCCATCATCATATGGCTTTGGTATTCCTGGCAGATTTCTAACCTGGTGTCGTATGTTGCGGTTGCTTCTCAAATTCACGTGGATGCTCGCATTGCCTCTGTTGCTTGGGAGGAGAGTGCAATTCCTGATAGGGATTTAAATCTTGCACTAAATAACGTTGGTAATGTTGCTTCTAGGACTATTTCAGGAAAACCTCTAAAACCTCTTTTAAAGGCTGTCATCCTCAGAAGGGTGATCCTTCTTCCACTTCCTACTCACCATTTGGAAGTCACCTGTCCTGTCATGACTTCAAGCAAGAGATGAGACCGGTGTGATGCCAGTTTTGGTGCTAGTGGTAACTGCCGCTTGACCAAGGTGACCAGTGAGCAAGCAAAATCATATTCTAAAGCTTTGTGGAAATTTCTGATTCTTGCAGTCTTCATGGAAGGAGGTGGGTTCTCTAATGAAGGCATTAAATTTTTTTTTTTTTTTTAGAACTGCTCCTTTTTATGACTAGAACAGAACTAAGTTTAAAATGGAGGTGGAGAAATTAGGAAATTTTTTTTTTTTTGAGACCATGCATTGGCTTTTCTCCTGCCAGTCCTTCATTTCTTCTTTAGATGTGCTGAAATGAAGCCTTGAATTCGGATGCTCAGCAGCCCACTTACTCGTTCTAAACCACAGGATAAGATGAGGCCTTCTGAGTAAAAGGAACACCAGTTGTCTCTTTCTGGAGACTTTTTCTGACAGGTCTACTATATCCAAGTGGAATGACAGAAAAATTTACAAACTGTTCCTCCACAGCAGTTTGCCATTGGGGGCTGCTGGTAATCAAAAAGGCTCACAGGAGGAGGTTTGAAAGGGCGGGAGTCTTAACAGTCTAATTTCTTTTTTTTTTTTTTTTTTTTCTTGTCCTCCTGTACTGCACTAGCAGTAGGCATGAAAGCTCCTGCCTACCTTGCTGTCCTCACTGGGAACTGCCCATTGATAATTCTTCAGCATGCACAAGGTTTTTATGCTTATAAAAGCTTGTGTTTCTTCCTCGTATCTAAGCTCCCTGTTAGGCACCTGCTACTGTTGACCTTGTAGAAGAGCTTGAGAACTCTTCCCCTCTCCCTCTTTCATCTTTGCCCGCTACCAGTAAATCCTGCTCATGGTATGAGCTGAGCCTGAAATGTGCCAGGAACAAACTGTACAAAATCCTCTCTGACCCGAACAGAGGCCGAGTCTTCAGTGGAGAAAACAACTGAGCTGGTATCTGTGCTCAGATGTACTTTCTTCTGCCTCAGCTTCATTAAGGCACTGCTGCTGTGTTCCTGCCATTTGGTGGAATCTGGCTGCAGCAGCCCATCTGTGAGAAGCGATGAAGAAACGTGAGATTCTTTGAGGCGATACTAGCTTTCCTTTGATCTCTTGGGCCTTTATGGTCTAATGGTAGTTTGAACTGTAGAGTGGAGGAATCAGCTGAAAAGTGCTTTTCCTAGGGTACTGTAAGCATACGGATACCCTCTGAGAAACTCAACGTTCTTCTGCTCATACAACTTCATATTTCAAGTTGTATGACTTCAAGTAGCGTTGGTCCCATAACAGACCTACCCACTTGTCTTTTGAGGAGGGGGGAGAGAAGGGGTCTTCCAGTTCCACTGCAATAAGTATTGCTAGCAGATACCAACTGACACTTGTTTTTCAGGCTTCCTTGTGTGATAACATATGGTGTTTGTAGACAAATACTGTTATAGTACTTCACCCTCCCCAAGGAGTTCTAGTCCAAAATAAAAGATATTCTTTAAGAAGAAATATCTTCAGCATAGGTACTGACAAAGTGCTTGCAAGGAATACCCGGGCAGAGCTTGTTCTAGTTGAAAGTTGAAGATGTACCTAGAGAGGGAAAGCAGCTCTTGCCCTATTGCTCTCCAGGCAAGGATTGTGTTTCAGTTGGATTTGGGGAGATGAATTTTTTTGGGGGCTAATATTTATATATGATTCTGCCATCATATGCACTTTGAAAACATTCTTCTGAATATCTGAGGAGGCATATATGCAAGTGACATACTTGCATAGGGTTTCTAAGAATTACTAGTCCTCCTCTCTGCTGTTAAAATGTGCAGATGGTTTTGACAAGCTCCTGTTATGACTATGAGTAGGGCTATTCTTATTGTCCCTTTTATCCATCCCTTTAACAATTTAAAGAATTTGAAGGTTTTTTCCTTTTCTGATCAAAAGACATTCTACTGATGAACATATCTGCACATACATCAATCTGTTCTAACACAGATCTTGTGTGACATCAGTTGTTGTCTTTTGTTGAATGTTTGAAGCTTTTTCAGAACTCTTAATTTCTGATTTCTAGCGTGCCTTTAGGAGCTGCCTTGGCTGTCCCTCCCACTTTATGTTTAACATGTGTTAGAGGCAAGACAATGAAATGTTCTTTTTTATCTCTTCCCATATGTGTTTTGTGATCCCTTTTCAAATACATTCTGAAAGTAGAGTTCCTGGAAAACTGCAGTTTCCTCTGTTAAAAATCTGTTTTATCTTCATTCATGCGATTCTGGTGATTGTAAATATAGGTCTTGGTTTTATTCTTTTTTTTTTCCCCCAATTTTATTGCTTTTTTTGGTCCTCTTTAAATGTGACATAGTGGGTTGCATGCATGAAAAGAGTGGATGTGTCTGCCTTCTGGCCTATTTCTAATGTACAACTTGGTTTGGCTTTTTTTAATATGTGAGATGTCACTGTTTCACCCCAATTATATGTGAATGTGCTATATTGACCTCTCTGTGGCTGAGCTATGAAGGTCTGATCTTGCAAGTATTTTGATGTATGCTTAACCTTAGGGTCCTGAGCAAACTTACAGTCTTGATTGATGTTACTGGCAAACATTAAAGTTAGGGCTTTTCCCTGCACACAGAATCACAGGGGTTGGAAGGGACCTCTGGAGATCTAGTCCAACCCCCCTGCCAGAGCAGGGTCACCTAGAGCAGGTTGCACAGGATGGTGTCCAGGTGGGTTTTGAATGTCTCCAGAGTCAGAGACTCTACCAGCTCTCTGGGCAGCCTGTTCCAGTGCTCTGCCACCCTCAAAGTAAAGAAGTTCCTCCTCATATTTAGATGGAACTTCCTACGTTCAAGTTTGTGCCCGTTACCTCTTGTCCTATCACTGGCCACCACTGAAAAAACATGTTCCTGTTGAACTCAACCTTCCCCCCTCTCGCCCTGACTCAACTGCTGTTTCTAAGATAGGAACATGCTAAGATACAGACCACTCACTAGTTAAATAGTCTAACTTCTTAAAGTAGACCAATATAACTTGAGGACTGAAATCATGGCTTTTCTGTATGATCTAATTAAGAGTTTGCTGACTTGGAAGACAATATTTGCCACATAATTTGTTATTTTTCAGATAGTAACCTTGAAGTTAGTGGGGTTATGTTGATGGCTGTAGCAACAAGAAGTAATCACAGTACCCTACACTGTTCTTTTGATGTGATAGTAAGCTGCATTAGTCATAAATGCTGTTACTTAAAAATTTGTATTTATTCAGAAGCCTCTCAGTTGCCCTTAAGTATTTACTTTTTGGGTATTATTGGCTTCAAGGAGCATTAACAAGATGATGATTATGTGTTGGTTTAAAGGCTATGAATGTTTAGTACTTCAAGCAGAAAGACTTTGATTTATACTTGAAATTGCTGGTAGTAGATGGGAACACGCACACTTAAAGATGTGCTCTTACTGATGTTTCCCTTGGTAGCTCAGTTGGAGACAGAATTTTTCTATGGTTGTGCATTTGTAGGGGTCTCAAGTGTACTAGTTGCAAGGTTCCACCCAAGCTTCATGTGCACACATCAGATATAATGTTTTACCAGGTTTTCTTCTTTATTGAAAATAGGTGATAATATGAAATGGTACAAGTTTTGAATTTGGACTATTATGCAAAGAACGGAGCAGTGTGAGTACCTTAAATACTGCCTTACTTTTGTTCTTAGGACATGCTGGCCTTGTCCATTGGACTACTCTTAGGAATGCTGAGCTGATACAACAAAAGAAAGAAAAAAAAAAAAAAGCTATATGTTTCTAGATCTATTTTGCAGATGAATGACACATTTCTGGGCAGATGAAAGAAAAAAAGGGTGACTGGGGAAATAGCATGGATTTACCAAGGGTAGAGCATGCCTGACCAACCTTTCATGGTAAAATGACTAGGTCTGTGGACAAGGGAGGAGCAGTGGGTGTCATTTACCTTGACTTTAGCAACACACAGTTCTGATGTGGTCTCCTGCAATATTCTTGTATCCAAGTTGGGGATGGATGGTTAAGTAGAAGCATAAAAAATGTATCTGTTTGGATGATCAGGCCTCGGAGCTAGATCCAGGTAGGGCTGTACTCTGCCTAGGCTGTCTCTGAGTAGTACAGAGGTCTGTACTGGGACCCGTCCTGTTTAACATATGTTAGTGACTTGGAGAACATGATGGAGGACACTCTCATGTTTGCAGATGACACCAAATTGGGGAGAATGGGTCAATATCCTTGAGAACAGGACTGCCATCTAGAAGGACCTAGATGGGCTGGAGGAATGGCCTGGGAGGAACCTTATGAAAGTCAATGAGGGTGAATACAAAGTCCTGCAGCTGGGAAGGAAGGAGCCTTGAAATGAGACCAGCTAAGGGCTGCCTGGCTGGGAAGTGGCTCTGGGAAAAAGGCCCTGGTGGATATGGCAGCAGAGCAGGTTGCCCAGAGAGGCTGTGCAGTCAGTGTCCACCTCGTGCATCCATGGATATTTTCGGAACCCGACTGCATAAAGCTCTGTGCAGCCTGATCTGAGCTCACATCTGGCCCTTCTTTGAGCAGGCATTGAACTAAAAACCTCCTGTAGTCATTCTGACCTGTATTTCCCTATGATTCCTATGACTTTTTGCAATGAAATCAAGGTCTGCATGAAATATTATTTACTTTCCTGTAGAATATTTTGGAAAATGCTCTTGTTTATTTAGGAGCCTGCCATATTTTGCTTTAAGATTCAGGAAGGGTTATCTAATCTCTCCAAAGGAGTTATAGATATAAATTTCAAATTCAGTAAGCCTGAAGTTTAGTATATTGATGAGTATAATAAATAGAAAAGTGGATTTAATAACCTGATAGTAATCTGGCTAGTAACACAGTAAGATGTGTATTATAATTCATTCAGGTTCTTCCATAGTACTCATCATCACACTGCAAACTGTACTTAAAGTGTGCGCACGAGCTCAGAAAGAGCATCCAAGGTTACCTGCTTTCTTATGAGCTTAGAAGTTGACAACTGCTTTTGCAACTTCCACTACGTCTTCCACTTATCACATTTTGCAAAATGGTCCCTGCTGTTAGGGTTACATTGCTGATGGAGTGTCTTAACTGTGAACCAAGAGCAGGTGTTGTCTGGGTTAATGCATTTACCTTGTCATAGACCTAGGCTTTCATGTTTTATATCAAGCCTAAAAAAAGAAAATAAAAATTAGAGACATATCAATGAATTTGATGTGAAATAAATCAGAAACTTACCATTTTTTAGTAGAAAGCTCCTAATATGCTGTGTTGGGTGATGAAATGTAAGAGCCTCATTCTTGAAAAATATATGGCAAACTGCTTCTTAAAGTGTAAGTTTACTGACAGTACAGTGACAAAAGCTTTAACCCCAGTATCCTCTTACAGGTTCCCTCAGAAGTGTTAACACTTGCTATTTTAGCAGTAGACCTGCTGCTAATTATATCAGCCTTACAGTGGACTGGTCTATTAGCCTAGCCAAGGTTCTGATGGCTAAATCTGAGATTATGCTCAACAATGAGCATATTTTCGGGACATTGGTCATTATCCAGTGTGAGCTAATTGGGTCTTAAGGGCATGACAGCAGTGAAAATTATATTCATCAGAAGGGCATAATTCAGTTGCTCATAGCCTCTTTCCATCTCTACAGGTGATCGTACTAGTCTTATACGGCAACTTTATATAGGAAATTTCCTATAAGCCTTAATTGTGATCTGAATATACTTACAAGGGGGTTCTGCCCCCAGCATTTCTGCCTGTCTGTTCTGGGTTAGAAATTCTACATCTCCCATGGGAAGATGCTTGCTTCTTACCCATAAACAATGTGAACCTCTTTGGCTGTCCATGCACCCCAGAAGGTACTGTACAGTATAGGAATGACCACTTACTACAGAATCAGCCTAAGTTGTTAGGGGAAATAGCATTAAAATATCTTAATGTTGGAACAGAGTTGATTATCTCTCTTAGCCGCTTCGATACATTTGTGCAAAAAATTGACAGCCTGTAGCACTAACTCATAAATTTAGAAGCAGGGGTTTTCTGTTTTGGTTTGCTCACTGCATAAATCAAATGGAGCCTTTAAGGAAATATAACAAATAATGATGCTCCCACTGTTATAAATTTTCTGCTGCTGAATAAAAGGAGAGAAACTCAATATGAAACCTATGAAAATACAAAATGATAAAAGCAGGTATTTGGCTCTAGAAATTGTTCTCAGTTATTCCCAGCACTGGGGATTTATTCCTAGGTTATATTTCACCCTTAAGTGTGTGGCTGCTGTTTTGCTTGAAACAGAGATCTGCCCACTGTCATCTGAGGGCTGATTTTTTTTCTCTCTTGGATTTTAGTAAGTATATGATGCTTTTGTAGCTGAATTTTACATGGCTTCCTGTGATGAGCATTACAGGCTCCTGTGAGAGGAGATACCATGAATGAGACTTGAGCAGCTGAAGTTTGGCAAGCGCTGATAGCCTGTTAGAGATCAGAGGAGTAACCCACAAGCAAGGACGTGGAGTAAACAGCGATACATCTGTCAGCAGACAGCTGATGAAATCTGCGGTTTTGGTATGATTGGGGATGAAAGAAAATATTCATGTTGCTCTTTCACCTACCTACCTTGCACCTCACAGCCTCTAGTAAAAGAATGGCCATGCTATTGAATATAGGCTGCTCTGTTAATGAGAGCTCATGCTATGAGTGAATATATGGTATGGATATTGGCACATTGGGTTGCAGTGTGTCTACTTTGGCAGTCTCTGGAAGAAAATGGGACCAATGCTGTCTTCATTCAATTAGGTTTTCTGTACTAGAATAAAGCCAAAGTCAAGAAATAGTTCTTCAATGAAAAGTGCAGTAAAAGAGCTCAGCTTTCACTATTAAGACACTGAAACTTTTAGTTTTTTAAAAGTGTATGAATTGTTCTGAGAGAATGGGAAAGTACCTGATTAACATTTGTTTTCCTAACTAGTCTCACTTATTCTTTTTTATTTAAGAAATTGGAATTATGTCTGCTTTTTTAATTCTGAGCAGTGAAAACAGGAAAAGAGACCCAAGAGACTTCATACATATATAATTCTTTATTTCTTTTATGGTAATATTTAGTCAAGAACCATACAGTAAATTAATAAAACTTAAAAATTGGCATTTCATTCTAGGCAATGCAGTATGTGTGAATGTAATATCTTTTTATGACTCTTTCTGTAGACTAATCTAACTCAAAGTGCTCCAAAGAGAACAGAACCGAACATGGAAAACAAGTAATTGGTCCTGCTGATCCTCCTGCCAGCTGGAGGAAGGGAGCAGAGATCATGGCCCATGATACCCCTTGGTAGGCAGTACTGCTGAAAGAGGGTAAGGTGCTGCTCAGTTACACTTCTACAGTCAGGGGTACTATTTTTCCACTGAACTGAGCATGCTAATGTGGTGCTTGATACAGAGGTTAATTGTTTCAAGGCCAGTTGTAACCTTCGTTGTAAATCGGGAAACTCATAGGGCCGGGCCTAGAAGCATTTCTAGTGGAAACGACTTTTCCTTCTGACATGAGTCTTAGGTCTGAACTGCTTGGAAAAAGGTTTGTTCCAACCGCAGTTGAATGCAGAGCGTATCCCAGGTTGCTCCCATGTTAGCATTTTTCTTTAGAGCAGTAGAGCAGCTCTGAAGCAAGTCTGCTAAAACTCCCTTCTTACAAGGCACTGGCTTGATTCACAGTGTGACTTTGGAGCACATGGATGAGATCATGTTGAGGGCAAAATAAACTTGCATGTCCATGTTAGGCGTTCAAGCGCACTTGCTGAAAATTTAACAGGGATATAAACATCTGAATCATAGAGTGACAGTGCATGCAACTGGAATAAAAGTGAGGCCTCTAGTAGCCTTCTCTGACAGCAGACCTGGAGGCCAAGCAGATGAAGTTATGAAACTGATGTTGCCACACCAGAAGGTGGGACAAAGCAAGACCCCAGCATCCCACTGTCTTCTGTGGGAATACTCAATAGCCGGCTGCCTGTTCCACACAGAGAACAGCGTACCGCTGTAGCTTTGAAGATCTTCAGTTGTGAAAGTGGTAGTTGCTGCATAAAAATGTATATGCAAAGCATTCATCATAGCACAGATGGATGAATGGCACTGTTTATGTTTTCCTATTTAGTATCTGTGTATTTAGATTATTTTACAGATGATCCAGTCCTTTAGCAAGCGTTCCTAAGGGAAGAAGGATGAGAGAAAACTCTTGTTGTATGACTGCTGTGGGAGGCTTGGAAGAGCCTGTGCAGAGATGTGTGATGGGCTGTGGGTAGAAATGGCACAAAAACTCAGTATGACCTTCCTCCCCCTGGCCCCAGCAGGTTTTTGGCTAGCTGCTGTGGTGGTGGTGCAGAAAGTCCCACTTTGGCTGTGCATGTGCTTAGTGTAGTTGATGGGGTCTGGGAGCTCATGCTTTTCACTGTCTGAAGTAAGCTATTTACTTCTGAGAGAGGGGTTGGGTTCATGTGGTGCCACAGTTCAACCATCAAGAACTGGAGGTGCAAATTAGTGCTGCACGTAGGTATAGGGGAGCCCTGGCTAATCTGCAGCCTGGCTAATCTGTTTATGGGGAGCAAAAGTCATCAGAGTTGGGTTTTAGTGTGGCTCTTTGCATCTTTCTGGCTCTTCAGAACATGCTGAATTTAGCTTAGTTACTCTCACCGGTGTAATGTGGTTGTGTTAGGAAAATGCTTGAAAAAATAAAATAAAATTGAAACTTCAACCTGTGCGAGATAAGCTTTCAAACATAACTAAGTAATGTGTTGTAGTTAGAGCTGCAAACAAGATTCTATTGTTTTTACTCCCAAATATTAATGTCTGAAAAATTTCTACAGAGACTAATGTTCTGCAGGATATTATACATGAGATCTAAAAGTAATAACAACAAAGAAATTACTGAATTTTTCTGAAACGGGAGACAAGTCTATAAAGATATTTTTAAGTTGAGTTACATTTGCACAACTTCTACCTTTAAAAGGAGAGGTAGCTTGTGCAAAAGCCTGAATGCAGTGTGTGGTCTTGTAGGTAATGTATAGACAAGTGACTTTAGTCCTAGCTGCTTATGCACTGGCAAATGAAATACTTACAGTAACCATTTTTTTTCCTACATAATAAAAACACATTTTGAATTTTTAGTTTTGGCCTTAATTATCCATGACCAAGATCTTCCATTTGAGGTTTTGATCTCTTCTCACTGCTTTTGAGTTTAATGAGGAGCAGCAACTGGTATGCACTACTTTATTCTGGATTTCATGGCATCTCAGTAGAATGTGAACAAGGAAACCTACATTTCTTGAATGATGCGTTTCTGCAATCTAAATTTAAAAGATCTGGCCACGAACCTCATTGTTTCATACATTTGATGACATCAAAGCATGAAGGGTGGAGCCTGAGAGATGTGTTAACGAGGCTTTCCCCATCAGTAGCCTGCTGGAGTCCAGCTCCATGCAGTCACGACCAGCAGATCCAGCCTTCCACCAGCTGGCTGAGCAATGGACACACTGTGTGGGTGGGCTCTAACGTGAAGCTGGTGGTGTTGGTCTAGGCACTTTCAAAATGGATGTCTGCCTCCTAGGAAAGAAAATAACCACAGCTGGCATTAACTGAGCTTCCAGTTTGGAAGTTTAATTGGAGAAAGTACTAAATCAGCAGACACTGAAAAAGCTACACGAGGCAAAACACTGGTGGGTCAGGGTGATGCAGTTTGTGGGACTGCTGTCTGTGGGGATATGCTTTACTCTTCAGGAGTGTGAATAAAAGTTGCTGAGTTTTTAAATGAATTCTTCAGGCTTTTAGTGAAGAGGAAGGTTGTTGCTGGTAATGCTGATGTGGGTATGGAGTTGGCTGGTCAGGTGGCCATCTGACAATAAAAGGAAACTACCTCTCTTAAAAAGTTCCTATGCACCTGTAAGATATCGGCAAAGAAGGACTGAAGATTTTGGGTTTTTTATATGCTCACCTGAAACCACCTGAGACTGTCAGTGTGATGAAATTACTGATGACATTATTCAGATACAAAAGAACTTTTTTAATTAATAAAAGAGACTATGAAAAGCAATCTTCTAGCATGCACAGAGCAACTGGTTTGCACAACTGGTGCAATGAGTGCAGAAGGCTTCCAGACTATGTCTATTCAGTTAAAGAATCTTAACATTTTGATACAAGCTCAGCGTGAAGAGGCAGGCTGTTGCATGAGTCTAACCATGGACCTGATAGATCAGCAGGCAGAGTGAGGCTAGAGACTAATTCCCTTGCCGTGAGTGCCCCCTGTCCCAGAGGGCTTCTGGGAAAAAGACAATCTTTAAGTAGCAAGGATTTAAAATTGTTTAGGAGCTAAAACCTATACTTTGAGTTGTGCTTGAAAACGAACTGGTAGCCAGTGCATTTTAAGACCATGCTTTCCTCTCTGCAAAGGGCTGTGCAAAGCAAATGAATGCTGATGTAGCACATCTGAAACAATATAGCTGTACTAATTGCATTCCTGTACTGTGGAGGAACACAGTACGGGAATGCAATCCCATAAATTGCGCCCCACAACTTAAAAAGGATGTTAAGGTACTTGAACACATCCAGAGGAGGGCAACAAAGCAGGTGAAGGGGCTGGAAGGCATGTCCTCTGAGGAGCGGCTGAGGACACTTGGTTTGTCTAGTTTGAAGAGAAAGAGACTGAGGGGCAACCTCATTGCTCTCTACAGCTTCCAGAGGAGGGGAAGTGGAGAAGGAGCTGCTGATATCTTCTCCCTGCCATCCAGTGCCAGGATGGGTGGGAATGGCTCGAAGCTGCCTCTGTCAGGGGAGGCTCAGACTTGACATGAGGAACCATTTCTTTACTGAGAGGGTGGTCAAACCCTGGAACAGGCTTCCTGAAGAGGTGGTTGATGCTCCATGCCTGTCAGTGTTTAAGAGGCATTTGAACAATGCCCTTGATACCATGCTTTCACATTTGGTCAGCCCTGGAGTGGTCAGGCAGTTGGACTAGATGATCATTGTAGGTCCCTTCTAGCTGAACTGTTCTGTTCTCCTTCCTACCTCCTCCTTTCCCTAGTGGTACATGCTAAGGAAGTATTTTATGAAATTTCTTCCCAGCCCTGCACTAGCAAAAGGCAGTGAAAGGGTAATCGTGTCCCAGCCTAGGCATTGGCTCTGTCACTTTGTGGGAAGGAGGCATGTACCGTCTGATGGAGGTGAGAGCTGTAGATTGTCTCTAGGTAATTTGACTAAGAAATTTGCAAAAAGCATGTGTCAAGTGCAAAAATGAGTCTTCTATGTTAATCCAGTTTAGCTGAATTTCCACGGGATGGCAAAACCCCACATCTCTGACATCAGTGGGGCTCAAAGATCAAGCCCTCAGTCTGAAGCAGGATGTGCTCCTGAACTAAAAGGTTGCAAATCTTTTTGATGTGAGCAATACCTGTTCATAATTTCCCTGTGGATTTGTTTTTTCTTCTTGTACTCGTTTTTAGAAATGCCTGAGCTGTTTCCCTTGGAAAAACATAGTAAGCCAAAAGCACCTGAGAACAACAGTACTCCATCAGAGTGAAGGTCTACCTAGCCCAATAGTCTGTCTCCAAAGTGGCCAACCATTAATGTCTAAAGGAGAGCGTGTGAGCACTATCAGTCTACTGTCAGGGTCCTGCAGGTGCTCATAGGCCTTAATGGCTGGGACTGGCCTCCACCCACAGTGTCTCCTGCTCAAGGGCGCAGGGAATGTGTCTCAGCTCAGCCTGGGGCCTTCAGTCCCTGCCTGAGAGATGCTGTAGGTGAACCTATCTCTGCTCTGTTTCCTGGATGAGCCTGGGACCTGTACTGCAGAGAGCTGCTCTCCTGGATCGACCCCTTAGGCCTAGGTCATGGCTTGTCATGCGTACCATAGCATAACTAGTCTATTCCATTCCTTGTGTTTCTCATGAGTTGAATAACAATAAGACTGTTATTTGCCTGAAAGACCAAGGATTTTTCAGCTCCAAAACCACTTTCAAGGACACACATCACGAAGGTTACAAGTGGAAACGGGATTTTATTCATTCTGTTTTTCTGAATCTGTTTCAGAACCAGTGCTCACAAGCATTAACACAATGTGCATGTGTAGCCAGGAGCAGGCTGATGAATTCTTCAGTTTAGCTTGAAAAAACATCCTTTGCAGTCTGGCAAAGGCAAGTCACAGAGCTACAGAAAGTAACAGCGGGAATACAGGCCAAGCAGTTTCTTGTTTCCTGAAGAGCAAGAACATCAAGAATGAAGATCGGGACTGACCACACACAAAAGAGGAGGTGGTGTGTGTGGTACTATGGAGTATTTTCAAAAGTATGACACATATTGATGACAAGTATACTTTTTGCCTTCAAAAACTTGCTCTGCTGTGCTTCTTGGCCAGTGATGCATGAAAAGTGCTCTCATGCTTGCCCTGCACTTGTATTGCATGCAGGGAGAGCTGGAATGTGGCAGCTTCTGATGGTGCAGGAAGCCTGGACCCCTTCCAAGTAGAGGCTGTTTTGCACAAGCAAGAACCCCTGGGGAAATGGAGCCAAGGAAAGAGCAGAGCTTGCTCCTGCTACAAAACTTGCAATGGGAAAGAGCGGGAGAGAACCAGGGCACACGAGTGGTGCCTTGGAGCCGACAAGACCAGCAGGCGAGAAGTGAGCTCAAAGGGCCCAGAGGAGCCCTGGTAAGGGGCTACGCTCAACGCTACAGAGGACAAGAAGCAACCCCTGGGGGCCACCCTGGGGGCAAAGAAAGCTTCCTCCCCCCGGCTGGGGGGCACGAGGGCCATCTTGATGGAGCAGGAGCAGCAGCAGCAGCCACCTAGCCAAAATAGCCTAAAGTAGCCCTGGCAAAGGGCTGTGCTTAATGCTACAAAGGAAGGCAAAAAAAACCCCAGAGACACTTGCTAGCCCACCCTGAGGGGAAAAAAAGCCTTCCTCCTCCTAGCTGCAAGGTATGAGAGGCCATCTTCTTGGTGCATGAGCAGCAGGCAGTAACCTAGCTAAAATGGCCTAGAGGAGTCCTGACAAGTGGTCATGCTCAATGCTGCAGAGGAAGGCAAAAAAATCCCCAGGGCCACATGCCAGTCTGCCCCAGGGGAAAATTCCTTCCTGAGCCCAGTGCTGGCGATCGGCTGTTCCCTGAGCATTTGAGCAGGATCTGCCTCCTTGTCCCACAGGCTGGTTATGCCCCCCAGAAGATGCCCAACCCCTATTCTTCCTCAACCTGGACCTATCTCAGGGGCTTCCAAGAGTAGCCTTATGCCCCTGGCCTGATCAGCCTGGAGGGCAAGAATCCTTCCCATGCCTGGCAGGACACCAGTGGGTGCTCCAAAGCATTAGGACACCTTGCAACATCTCTGCATCCTATTTCTTATGGCTGTTGCAGAAGATGAAGACAGAGAGCTCTGCAGTGCTCCTCAAGAAGGCATTCCCTTGGTCTTGACACTGGGGTTGGTGGTTCATCTTATCTCCTGAAGAGCTGATGCATGCTCCCCAAAGGCTGAAAGAGGATTTCCATCCATCGGATGGGCTTTGAACATGATCCTGCCAGGGACTGGCCTTGCAGTGAAGGCTGGCCCAGCAGCCTTATCCAGCCTCCAGTCTTCCTCCCTCTGAGTAATTCTGCCAGCTCCTCAAGGGCTTCCTCTGGGATGTCTTCAGGCCACCTGCTGGGCAGACTGGCAGTGGGACATGGGAGGGTACCCCCTTTATCCTGCCCTGGGGCATTGTGACTGCTGTGTTGCTGGGTGGTGGCACTGTGGCATGGGGGTGATGGGGGCCACCTGTGGCCCCACCCACCACCCCTCTGCAGAAGAAAGTGCATGCTGTTTTCTGCTAGAGCTGACCAGGACAGACCAGACTCCAGCTGTGTGGGAGACAGGGGTGTATCTGCACAGCCTTTCCCAGCCACATTAGGGTCCCTGATCCCCCAAAAAGTAGCTAGAGAGGACTGCCTACCTTTTGAGCCCCCTCTTTTTTTTCTGGTGAGCTCTTTCAGCAATGATGCAAGACTTAAATCACACCGTGACCTACCATAATCTTTGCTGTTTGCTTTGAAAAATGAACAGCAGGTGCCCAACTGCGGTTTCTGATTATGGCTCCCATGATCATGCATGCACACACCCGCACCTTCTAGCGCCAGGAGAGGTTATAAAAACAGTGCAGCTGGTGGGAGCTGGGTTTTTCCATTTCATACAAAGTTTTGGGGCAAATAAAAAAATCCTCTTCCAAGCAGACTAAGAACAAAATTTCAAAATCTCATATGAAAGATCTACTTCTTTTTCTCCCTCCCTCAGAAACAAGTAAACCATTTGGTTTAGAATGTCTGGTTTTTTGCATCATATAAGACAACACAAAAGCTACAAATTGTGTTCTGAAAAGGACAAAGTTGTTCAGCTTTATGGGAATGTGCTTGCTTTTTTTTTTTCCCTGAATGAAATTGTGTTTTCATAAGGGCTGTTTTTAACAAAGAGGAGCTTTCCCATGGAAATATTATTCTGGAAAATGCTGGATTTATCAACAACTCGTACAACTGTTGCTCCCTGCCTTAAATAGTTGCACTTTTTCCCCAAGTTGTATTACAAAAGTCCTTTATAATCTGGAAGTTGTACTCATTAGCGAGCTTTGCCAGATGAAAATTAAATGCAAATCACAGGAGAAAACTAATCCATTATCTTTATTTTGGCTAAAAATATCCTTTCAAGTAAGTCTACCAGGTTGTTTTGTTGTTCTGCTCTTGGGAATGATCCTTTCTTGCTGTTGTTTGTTTTATGCTGTGGGTTTAGATAATATCAGGATAATGTACCATGTAAGTCAAGGAAATAGTCTTCTGTCTGGAATATGACAAGTGTTTCTAATTGTAATTAATAACTCATATATTAAACACTAATTAGCTTTGATTGTTTAAGCTAGAAACTGATTTCATATCAATGACGTGAAATTGTCAGGCAATCTTTCTGAAGATCAGATCTACCATTAGACTCCCCTTTCTTTGGTGAGATTATTTTCACAAAATTTCTCCCGTATGCATGATTAAATCCCACTGAATTTGTTGTTGCCTTGAATTTGGTTTCTTAGGTGCCATTAGAATTTTAGCAAGGTTTTAATGTCTAGCTAAAATGTTTTTAAGTAGTGTTTCAATCCACAATTTCATAATACTTTCTATTGTATAGCATCAACTATATGCATTGCAGCTTCAAATATAGGTGTCTGGCCCAGAATCTTGAAAGCCCTTGGGTTTGCCAGTACCTGAGCTTCCTCAGTTCGCATAGACTTACATCTTTGCATGTAAGTTCATAGAATCACAGAATGGCTTAGGTTGGAAGGGACCTTAAAGCTCATCTAGTTCCGACCCGCCTGCCATGGGCATGGACACCTCCCACTAGACCTGGTTGCTCAAAGCCTCATCCAACGGAGCCTCCACAACTTCTGGTTTAAGAGCAAGCAAGCCCTCTGCTTTGCCTCTTGCTCCTCCTTGGGGCCGTATCACGCAGCTATGGTGCAGGCTGGGTCTGCAGGTAGTGCAAGTTAAATGGAACTCAGCAGCGCCTCACCTTTCTTTTTTTGGGTGACTTAGCACGAGACTTGCTCTTGAGCGGAAGTCTGCTCTTTTCTGAAAGACTTAACTGGTGTCTTCATTGCTTATGTGAAAATACAGTTACTGACTGGCACCCACCCTTCCAGAGAGGTGCTGTAAAGATTAAATTATGGAGCTGACTGGCAGTCCCATCTATTTTTCATTTCCTTTGTTTTGGTATGGGTTTTAGCAGCTTTTCTTGTGGAAACATTTCCTTTTCTTTCTCCAATCGTGAAATCTTGATTTATTTTAATTTTTTTTCCCAAAATATATTTATAAGTCTCTTTCTCTTCTGACCAGCTGTAGGGATGTTACTGGGAAATTTCTGAGCAGCAGCTTAGTGTGTTTCCAGTTGTATCCCACATAATGAAAGCTCCTTTACTCCCGAACTGTGCCACACTAAATGGCAGTGATGCTGCTGGGTCAGAATCTTCTGGCTGTGGATTCTGGCTGTTCGATTGCCCCGGAACTAAATTTATAAATGGAGATGCTCCTCTATATGCTATGATAGACTCCGCTAATGAAGGGCTTGGGTGAGATGCCTTCTCTGTGGCTTGAGGCAAATGCTGTATGAGAAGGGAAAGCAGGAGAAAATGAGAAAAAGCTTGCTGCAACTGATGTTTTGCTGTGAGCATGTTTGCAGTATTAAAGCAAATTCATTTTTATAGCCTTGTTAGTTTTAACTTTATCGCCTCCAATTCAATTCATAAACTTAGAATGTCTTATGTAAATGCAAAACTAAAAATGCCAGTAGTGAAGAATTGGCAAAATAGAGTGTTATCCATATAATTTATTGAAAGAATGTAAACAAAGATGAATGAATAGACAGACTGCTCTCATGGGGACAAGGAGAAAGCAATGTCAAAAAATGTACACTGCGTGAAGCCATGAAAAGTTAATACAGCATAATGCAACAAGGTCTGAAGAATATTGGGTGAAGCCAATTACTGCTTTTAGCCCAACATGTTCAGTAAATTCAGCGTTCTGCCTCTGTCTTCTCGACTAATTCACTTGGGACACCACAGACAGAGTCTTAAAGTAGCTGCAAGATGTGACTTTCCTCAAATGATTTCTCCATGCTATTATCAATTAAAATGTTTGCATTAAGCTCTATGAAACTTGAAACTAATACTTAAAAAATTTCACAGAACAGACTTACTAGAGGTTGTAACTAGAGCAGAGACCCTGATGCTTAAGTAGGTGCTTGGCCAAGTTTACGTGCTTCACTTACATTTGTTTGATCCTTGGAAGCTGTGTCCACAAAAGCTATGAGATGGAGGGGTGGGGGGAACTTTTTCAGTAATTAATTTAATACCTGGCACTTTCCCAGCTTGCTTTGAACATGTTCCTTCCCCTGAACTTACACAGAGCTGAAGCAGCACTGCAATTACTTTTCTGTATCTCCTATGCTGTTAGTCCTAACAGGACTGTAGTTCGTGATGGAAACCCATGCTCAGGACTCAGCGGGTATAGGGTCAGCGCTGGTATTTAAAAAGCACAAGTCCATGCAGTTGTAAGTAGACGAGGCTGAGCTTGTTAGTCCCCTCACTAGCCACAGGTAAGCCAGTTGTGGGGTGGAAGTAATTTAGCTGCACAAATATGGTGCTGTGCTATAAAATCTGCCTCTTGCTTCTGTGAGGGTTCTGCCAAGCGATCCCGCTCTCCAGCTTTCTGTGCTGGGCATGGGGTATGAATAGCAGGAAGAGATAGAAAACTAAGGCTTTTATGCAAGTCTTTCAACAGCAAGTTTTTCATTAAATACATTTCACACGTTCTTTAATCCATCTCACATATTTTGGCTGTCGTTTTCATGCCTACCTTCATAAGGTAGCGTGATATTCTGGTCGCAAGGAATAGCTACTCTTTTCCCAGGAAAATCATTAGAAGTTGGAGGGGATGAACTCTGTCCCCTAAGTTAGGGAAAAAATATAGCCAGTCTGCAGCTTTGGTTTCAGTTTACAGGCTTTATCCGCTGGACTGATACAAAGACTATGTCCTTACTCACCTTTGGTTCCCTTTGTCTGTAACATTGGTATAGGGTGTAACTATAGAACCTCCTCCTGCGCTGATTTGAAAATGAACTTGGAACTAGGGCTAGAAACACGCTTCGAGTTGTGTGGGTTTAAAGTGTTTTGCTGGAATGACTCAAGTGCTTAGTGGTTTGTAATGCTGGGGGCATTTATGGCTAAGTGCAGGACATCTCCAATATTCATGAGAGGACAGCAGCCCCATCATGGGACAGTGTAGCAATAAAATGGTTTTTATTACAGCTTTATAGCTCTCTTGAGATAAAGACCTGGTTACAGAATTTGTGACTGTTCCCTCAAGCGTGTGCACGAGGGTGTTTTGTTTCTGCTGTTTAATTTCAAGCACCCCTGTGAATCTTCAATTTAGAGTATGTAAAGATTTTCACAGACATGAGTAAATAAACAAACACCTCTGTGTTCAGTAAAATGGGCAGCAAGTCCTACTCTTTTAACACAGATGTGTTAGAGCTTTCACAACTGCTGTAACTTTGGTGGGAAGCCTGAGGACAAAATTCCCAGCAACTTCAGCATAAACTGCTTCCATAGATGCTTTCCTTAAGAGAAAGTCTGCTCTGAAAGGGGATCTTTTACTACTAGATCCACAGATGCAGCAAGGTGTATAGAAACAGGATGTGTTGTAGCCAAGTGGAGGAAAACGTATATCTGCATTTTAATGTTTTCAGTGTATGATTTGTATATAGCTCAGAATTTATACATAGGTCGCCATAAAGCTATAACTTTGTAAAGGTTGAACCTCACCATTTAAAACGTGGAACTTATCTTTAACGATATCCAAATGAGTAACACAGCACAAGAGCCTTTGCCACAATGCAATAAAACTTTTAGCAAAAGTAGAAAAATGAAAAGTCAACTCAACCTCTTAGCCAATTTTGTTAAAGGATATTTTAAAACAATGCAGATTAAAAAAAGAAAAAAAATTGGTGGTGGGGAGGAACTTCAATTTCAAAAGCAGCAGAGGAAATATTTTTGAAGTGTTAGTGGAATCCTGCCAAGGATACAAACTACACATCCTGGTTGATGTAGAAATTGCCTACTAGCAAAATTGTGGGAGATTGAAGCAGAAAAATGGACAAGAAGGACACGTAACTAAGTGCTCATACATGTGCAGTGTTACCTCCTGCTTCTCTAAAACCCAAAGAAAAATACTGGAGCTGCTGGACTTGATATGCTATGCAGTTTTAGTTTTTTAACATGCACAGATGCAGTGGTGGGATTCTTGCAAGACAGCATGTTCTGTATTATTCCCAGAAGTTGCTTAGCATGGAAATTAAGAGCATCTGCTTAGTCAGCAAACCTGCCACAGTGGTGCAAAATGGAAATCTTGATCCTTGTGTTTCTCCTGGATGGAGAAATAACTCCTTCAGCAGCCTGAATGAGTGCTGCTTGTACTGTCAACCGTAATGCAGATGAACATGTGAGGAGGTTGTGTTCTGTGTAGTATGTTGCTATGATCATATAGAAAGGATAATGTGGTAAGTAGCAGATGACTGATGATTTAGCAATAAAAAACAATAAATAAATAAAAAGAAGATGCTGTATAGTTTATTGCAATTTTCTCAAACAAGAAAAAATATTGAATTTCTTTCAAGAAGGATCTCAAGAGCCTTCCTTAATGCACAACCAAGGCCAAGCTCTTGAAAGCCCCACGTATTGTATAATATAGCTAACAAAGGAAAAACTGTGCAACAAAGCAGGGGAGGGGCTTGTATTGACTGAATGTGGACAGACTGTGATTGATAGTCTTGCCTTTTTTCCCCTTTGTGCGCTGTGCACAATAATTACTGTAGGCAGAACCTCATGTTTTAATATATTGTACAATAGCCTCTCTTTTGATTGAAATTCATGTTCATTTGATCTTGACAGCAATGCAAAGTTAGTTTTTTCCGGTAACATTTTTAATAATTAAACAAGCTATTTAAAGCTTGGCATTTTCATTATATTTGCACCAGTGCTATCCATTATTCTGATGATCCAGTGATTCTTTATTAAAACAAAAAATATTACATTCAAATATTAAATGTCAGGCATAATTCATGAATGTAATGAAAGTCATATCTGGCTTGGAGATGCGGTCCCCTCATGCATCTCAGTGGCCAGAGATTGCAGCATCCTTTTGTGCTGGGCCACCTGGGTGACGATGGATGCACTCCTAAACCTAGCGTCTGTTAACCCTGGCATTCTCCTTCTCGAGAAGATTCTCTGTTGCTTTTGTAAGTATTATTTCTGTGGATGGAAACTAATCAGCAATGCTGCATCGCAGTATTGTTGAAGTTGAAATATCTCAATTGTGATAGTCTGAGCCTGTTATCCTGGAGGGGCAAAAATGAAAACTGAAAAACCTCTTTAATTACACTGTGATTTAGGTGAGACTGTGATATACCTTCTGTAAAATGCCATCATTCCAAGGGTTAGATGATGTAGAAATATCACAGTTTAAGTTCAGAGCTTAGACTTAGCTTAACTTTACCCACTTCATATCCTTAACCTTGGAAAACACCTAAAAAATTTTTGTATGACAAAGGTAAGGAGTCAGAGAATATTAATTTCCTATTGAGCAAGGAAGAGTGGTAAAATATGGTGTTCTGGCTGCTTCTTTTCTGAGCAGTACATGCTTTTTGTAGAAAATCTCCATCTGCCTGGACTCCTGCTGTAGTTCAGGAAATATTACGCTGTTGTGTGCATCCGTCCCTGTGCAGCACCGTCTCTCTCACTGACATCCTGACAGTGAATCAGCGATACGGATGAGCCATGAGCCTCTTCATTGTCCTGATGTGTTCATGTGGCTGTAAAGAGTTTTGTCCAGCTGATTCACTTCAGTGACACAATCCCATTTTGGTATGTTTGTGACTGTTTGCCATCTTTATCCCCTGTCATTCAGGGGATGGCATACTCATTCCAGCTGATCAGGGTGACATCGCTGCTCCAGCCAAATCTCCTCCTGTGCTCTCTGATTGCTTGCTTAGAGATGGGATCTGGTTGAGGAAAATACAGCATTTTCCCCTCATTTACTTTTCACAAACACACTGCTTTTTTCCTGAGTTGGACTAGTCAAAAAGAAAATGCCAAACCTTGACTTCACTGTGAAGAAAGCTGTGCCAGTCAGAGGCTCACCTGGGAGGGGGGCAAGGGGTGACCTCGCGGGAAGGTAATACATGCTTTGCTGGCAATGGAGGTGTCATTGCTCCTTCCCTGCCTTGTTTCTTTGCCAAGAGGAAGGAAGGGTTGGAATTAATATGGTTTCAACCTATATGGAGTCCCAAAAGACTGGAATTGGAGCAGAGGCATCATCTGGTATTATTTACAAAGGGCAGCAGCTCTTGGGCCACTTCCTCACCTCCCCCAAAATATTTAATCTCTTCTGGTTTATAGAAATGATATGAAATGGCAGCTGTCTAAAATTCCAGAAGGTAACTTAAAGTAGAGAGTAGGTACTAACAGATACTTTAGACCAACTGTATGTGTGAATTATTTAAATGATTTTTGAGAACTTAGAGCTTTTGTTCAACAGCAATTTGTGAACCTCCTTTCCGGCCTGTTTTTCTACGGGTGGCCGGATATATCCAGAGATAAATCTGAGGAGAATTGTGTCTAAACGCTCCATCCGAGACACGGTGCTTCCTGGGGTTCCCCAGCTCTGGTCTGGTTTTACACTGGTTGCTCAAAGCGCTGCCCACAGTGGCAGCCTTGCCTTTAGTAACTGGCGTGCCGGCTTGGACACTGTGTTTGGAAGCCCACGCCTGTGGATCGGACCTCGTGCACTTCTTCAGAGTCGTAGGAAAGCTGAACCTTGGGAGTATTTCCAGAGGGGCTTTAAAAAGGGGACAAGGTTCTCTTTTTTTTTTTTAGTACATGGTCCTTTTTGTTGCTTTTTATTATCGTTCTGTTATTTCATTTAAAAGGACCCCCAAAGTTTTGTTATGTTTTTGTTTAATAAGGGTAAAGCCATTAACACAGTATTCTGGGATGTTATTTCAGTATCAATGTTGTTGAAGCGCATTTTTCAATTTAGTCTGACTTTGAAGCCATGGGAGCAACTTTGCATTTGAATCCAATCAAGGAACCCTTGATGTAATAAATGAAACACCAGGGAAAAATCAAGAGTAACAATTGTATTTTCCCCTTTTGACTTTGGATTTTTAATGGGAAGAATCATTTCTGAACATTTTGAGAAATATTAAGTCTTTCCAGGCGAGCGTGCTTTTCCCTATTTGTTTTTTATGTATTCTTGCCACATAACAGTGGGAGATTTTTAACATACAGCTGAGACTGAAATATAAGCTCCCCTAATGAGTAAGATATATTGTCAGTGTCAAGTCAAATACAATAAAAAATGAGTGAGTAATATGTGTACAAAAATGTACCATATGCCATTTCATGATGATTTTTATTATCATATTTATTCTTAAACTGATGCCACAGGCAGGCAAGCACTTTGTACCTTGTGAGGTTTTTCTTCGAACTCCGTGTGTTTATTTCTGTTTAGCCAATGCTGATCTGCTTCTAGTTGAATAATGTATATATTTCTGTGCATGTCTATAATGGTATGTACATACATATGTGTGTGTGTTGTGAAATTCACATGACAATATAATATTGCTTGGTGACAGCGAGTGTCTCTTTCTTTTTTTTTTTTCCTTCCAACCCATGTACTCAGGTTGAAATGCAGTCCGTAACCCAGGCACAGGCCCAGTATCTTACTGGGTGGCAACGCCAGGCTCCAAGCTTGCTTATTCACTACAGACACTTCATGACCCTCTACTAGGAACTTAGAATTAGCGAAAGCAGTGTCTGAGCCCTTACTTGGTTTTACTGGCAGAGCTGTTATTGTCATTGATGGGAACTGCATCATGTGTTTAAAAAAGAAATAAATTCTGATTTTGGCCTAGTTTTGTAACTTCATTAAACTTCCTGGTGCTCAGAATCTCATTTCAATCATATGCAGCTTTTAGCTTGACTTTTTCTTTAGCTAAAAATCTACTGATCTTCGCTGGTTGAGCAGGGCTGTGATTTATTATCCATTTTTCCCACCCCAACTACTTCTTCCCTCCTCTCTTCTACCCTTCCCACATGTGCTTATTCTCTTCAGGTCTTCCCCCACCCGCACCCCCACCCCCACCCCCCCAGTTTGTTTATTTTCTTTCCAGCATGCTTCTGTGCTTTATAGGCTGTTTTAGACCTTCAGAAACTTAACTGAGGAGCCTTATTTGAGTGCCAAATGCAAGATGCTTTAAGAAGTTTCAGTTTTGGGAAGATATCTTGATCTTTGGAAAGGAGCTCTGTAAAGACACTGTAAACAGGGTACCCCAACTTCTAGTCACTTTAACACCACTTTTCAGTTAAGTCAGTTTTGAATTAAGTACATTAAGATACCATGACCAAAATAATTTTAAGTTATTTTTACTTATGTTGAGTTCAAAATATTGAAGAACCTCACTCTAATGCTTCCTATACTTACAACTACTGTGTGACCATCAGATAGGAAAAACTTCCACCCAAGTAGAATTAAAGGTTCAAGAATATATGAAAATCTGACTGGGCGAAAAAATGCAGATTTAACCAGATATTTCTGAAATGCTTTAAAATTTACTATTGAGTGGAGTGACACTATTTTATTTTTTTTTAACCTAGGTCTGTGTTACGTGCACATACAGAGCTTGAAATTATTTCCTCTCTTTGAGTAGTGGCTCTTCAAAACCTACAAAATGAGTCCTGAGTTGAAACAATGTTTAGAGCATAGTGGGTCTGGTTCCCTGTCCCAGGGTCAAATCACAACCAAATCGTATTTTGTTCTCGACGACTTCAAGGTTGTGTTATCAGCCATGGGTTTCTTTTTAAATGCAGGGATTGCTCTATTCTAATGAGACTGGATCCAAATGAAACTCCCTTTTCTACCTCAGTTATCCAAGTGACACACCTAGGGTAGCATTCAGCGTATGTAACTAAACATAAACCTCAAGAGATATCAGAAACTTCTGTAATATGGACTCGAATAAAGCAGTAAAAAGTCATATGATGTGCGTCCTCCTTCTACATATAAATAAATAATGGGTCCTGTTACCAGGCTGTGAGGCTTCATTGTGCCGCAGTTAATTGACTTTTCCTGGCCGGGGGGCGAATAAAAAGGATGCAGCTATAGAAAAAAAAAAGATGGGAACATGTGTGAATTATGTATGGAGGCTTCTAAGAGTTCTGCACTGTCCTGGGTTAGTGTAGCTGTTTGTTCCCTTCTTGTGGAAATGGTGATTCATGCAAGGGCTGCAAGTTGAGAAACTAAATCTTTTTAAGTATAATAATGGAATATTTGTAGCAGTTGAAATACGGGAGGAAGGGTGCAAGAATGAAACAACTAACAAAATTATTGAACAAAAGTGTAAAAATATGTAATGATATGCCACTTTCACAGCATTACCAGGGATTCTACTCGAGTCACTTGCTGTGAGAGATCAACTGTTACAACCTTAGAGCCTGATTCCGTAAGTGTTATATTGCTGGCACAATCCCTCATGACTGCACTGGCATCACTTAATGGAAATCTTTCCAACACCTGGTGCTTAGTATCCCAATTCTGAAATGTTAAAGTAATATTAAAAAATGACTGTAAATGCTATTTAGGGTACGCTTTTGTGCGTATGCGTATATATACGAAATAAGAGACAGAACAAGCAAGAACTATTTTGAATCCTAGATGAGCAAGTATTTGCTCTACCAGCTCCCTCCATTGCTCTTTGCATTCATCACAAAAATCTTGTGCTGTGCATCTGCAGTTGTATAAAAATATTTCTATGGTGCAAAACTTGTAAGTAATATGCCGCACTGTCTGCTCGTTTCCTCATTTCCTTGCTCAGCCTTTTGCTCATGTTCACATACAAGAAAACAGTTCCAGCTCCCAAGAGATGAGATTGAATGAAAACTCCTAGAAACTGTAAAGCATCAACTTTTCTGTTCTTTCTTACCATATGGATTTCAAACGTTTACGTTCATGATTTTACATGGTTCTTTGCGACCTTGAGGGCTAGAAACTTAAACCTGCTTATATGGTGGTTATGTCAAATGCTGTGAGACCTGCTGGAGTTAAAAAAACAAACCAAACAAACAAAAAAAAACCCCCCAACCGACCAAAGATTCACATGTTCATAATGTTAGAAAGGAACTGGTTCAAACACAGAATGCCCCTTCTGTAGAAATATTAACACCTGAACTATTTCACTCCAAACTGGGAATGTCTTGGGGTTTTGGGTTGTCAACTGCTGCACTGCAGTTTTGTGTTGGTATTTAATACAGTGTCTTCTCGATCTTTTTCTTAATGAAATTGTAGCGAAAGAGAGCATTTTTGCAGAAAATCTTGGGTCTTTTTATTTCTAGAAAATAGCATTTCTCAAGAGAAGAAAAGGTCAGTAAGATTATGTAGAAATAAAATTAATCAGCTGTAGTGCTAGGCCTTTGGTCAGACAGCTGGTTGACACCTCTCAAGAAGGTGAAGCTTTGTGAATTTATTTTAGCAAATAAAAGTGAGCTTCACTAGCCTTCAAAAAACCAGCCATCTAACTGGGGGAAGCTGAAAATGTCTGCTTAAAAGAATAACATAGCAGTGGTGGTTTTTTTAATGATAAAGGGCACGTTAGAATACAATCTGCTATTGCAGTATGTTACATATTATATCAGCAACAATGAAAATTTCACTATATGCTTCCTGTGATATAGAGGATAAACTGTCCTTTATATCGCATATGAGGTTTGTGCATACCTCTGACCTTTTAAATCTTGCTAATCAATTCTCATCCATCAGGGTATCCATAAATTGCTGTATGAGTTGCTAGAGAGGGGAAATTCTCCTCTCATTATACACAGTACAAAAGGTTTGTCTCCCCCTGAAGCATGAAGGTACTGCTGGAGGCAGGTTACTGAACTAGATGTACAAGTGGACTTGATCTGTTTTGGCACGTCCTGTAACACCAGCATGAAGACACCGAGAGAGTCATCGTTTGGTTCCAGCGTCATGTTAGGCCACAAGAATGAGTGGTGCCTGATTTGACAATTCTGCAACTATTGCTGTCAGGGCAGTTCTGTGCTGGGAAAATTTGTGGAAGTCAGGGGAGCTATACCAGTAAAAAGCTAGAAAAAGCCAACAGTGAATTATATCCATTGAAGAGTGTTTTATTTGCCAGGGGATGAATGCCTGTCTCTAAGTGCAGGATACCTCTTGGCACCCACGGGAGTAGTGGAAGTCCAGGAACTGCAATAATCCGGCTCTGGGAATCTGACTGCCAAGTGCTGTATGTCCCTGTAGGGTGAAAGGCACCTACATAATAGTAATGGGATGTGATGTTAGGAGAAATTTAGGATCTTACAGGAGTCTGCTTTTGATATGATGTCCATTGCATGATACTCAGAGCTTTGACTTCAATGGCCTGTGTTGCTCTTGCATGATATGCTTCATTTGGGGGACCCCACCCCCCAAAGCCTAAACCAAAATAACCCCCTAATCCTACAAGTTCCTAGTGCACAACCAATATGAATCCAAGTAAAAAGCAGCTTTCCCCAAGAAGAATTCCTAGATCTGTTCGTTCACAATTTTTGCAGATGTTTATTTGAGTGCAAGCAACACAGTGTAATGAAACAAATGAGTTGGAAGTGTCAGAATGCCCAATTATACAACTCACTGCCTGTCTATGAGGCTGAACAATGGAAACTACTAGGCATGCTTTACTCATTTAACTTCGTTTAAACTATTCTTGGCATCCAAGATGCATTAATGCGATAACTTCTGTGTGGCAATTAACAAACTGTAGCGATTGGAGACATTCATGTGGCACGCTGGGGGAGGGTTGCGGGGTGGGCAGTTAGCCGTTTGGCTAATTTCCTGGCGGACCTGAAAAGAGCGAGGAAAAGATTAAATTCTGGTTTTCTTCTCTCAAATCTGAAAAGGAAAAAAGAAAAAATCCCCATACAAGCTGAATAGGAGTTGCTGTTGCTCCTCCCAAAAGGACCTAAATTCTTCTCTTTGCCATTTTATTTCTTTAGCCACCATCGTAATTTCCTCTCCTTACTTGCTCTCAAGTCCTGTGTCATTTCGAGAAGGGGAGAAGGATGCCGTTGTCAGGAAAGAGGTTGGAAGTGAAGGGGAGGCAGGTGAGAATCAACTAGAAAAAGGCAGAAAAACTCATTATATTTAGGAAAAGGACAGTTGGAGTAGTACCTGCAGCTTGACCATCAGGGGAATGGAGAATCTGAAGATGAAAAAGCCAGTCCTGAGCTGCACACGAAGGAATTTTTGAAATAATAAACTTGATCTTGGGCTCTGAAGGCAGCCAGGCAGGGCCTGTTTTCACAGACATTGTTCTCATTGGCTTATATTTAAGTTTTCTTTGAACAGAGACCACAGATTTGAACCCATCTTGTTCAAATAGATGTATCTTTTATATATGCAAAATGTCACTTGACCGTAAATTATTTCAGTCTGTGCTTTCTCTGCTGTGTAAGTGGTGGAATATAAAAGTGGACTGAGACACACATTATGCAGAATTCTGTATGATTGTTAATAATAGCTGCCCGGCCACTCTCCTACAATTTTATGGCTTAAAAATAACACTCAGCTGTTCTGGAACAAGAGGCCATTGGAAGGGGGTGAGGGCAGAATCCTTCATAACCTCCAAGTGGAAACAGTAGCCGCTGATCTGTTGGCACAGGAATTACCCAAGCCTATTATTATTCTATAAAAAGTAAATTGTTATTACCATATGTACAGACCTCTGTTTGGCGGTGCAGAATCAGAACGGCTATTTCCTGACAGCCCAGGCTTGTTGTAGCTGTGTGGCATGTGTCATACAAAGGAGCTTCTTGGGGATGGAGAATAACAAAAACCACTCATGAGAGGATGCCTACCTACCATGCATAACTACAAGGGCTCTTCCAGGGGGTGTGACCTCCAAAATTACTATCAGCAGTAAAACAATACAGCATCTTTCTTACTTTTTTGTGATGGAGAGCAATACGTAACCATGCTTGGTGGAAGCACACTTTTAGTGGTCAAGCCCACAGTGCTTACTCCTGTTTAATAACATGTGTTCACGTGGAAAGCAAGAGCAGGTGAAGGAGTACAAAGCTGAGCTCTCTAGACAGTTGGGGCATTTCATTTTCCTAGCTTTGTGAGAATGTTAAGAGTCTTTTTCATAATAAGGCTTCGTAAGTGTGTGGTTTTGGTTAACTTGAGGCTGAAATCCCAAACCCAGGTCTGTGCTAAAGCAACAGCAGTTGTCTTCATGTAGGCCAGTAGTATGACTTGGCAATTCTGTGTCAGATCACTGAATGTTTTTTTTTTTGGTCAAACTGACTTCCAGAGAACAGTTTGCAGGAGTAATTAGTAGTAACAAGTAAGGATTACAAAATTCGATACTGTCACCTGATAAACTCAGACTGTTTCCTCTTTGTAAACCATGCTCAAATTTTGTAGAGATATTTCTGGAAGTTGTGAAGTGTAATATATGCATGGCAACTCAAAGGTACCAGAACAGCATGCAGTGCCTGCAGTCTGCTTTTGAACAGTGTTGCAGGAATTTCGGTTTGTGCAGGAGTGTCACAGCTTTCCTGCAGAATTTGTATGTCGCACTAGATCATGGATGCATAAGAGTAATTGCCTAATTCTGCAACTTGTCCTTATATTGGCATGGGGTGGGTTCGCTCCACTGGGTTCTCAAATCAAATATATTTTAAGTGTGAGGAAATGGCTCTTTATGCTCACATACTGTATGAAGTGCTTAATCATTCATAGCTGAAAATTAGCTGAGTGTGATTATTCACCAAGGTACATTAACAGCAGCTGGTGTTTTACTGCATTCCCACAAGAGAGCAAAATCCTGGTCCAAAATGTATGCAGAGCTTTTATAGTCTTCTGGGTAAATACCTAGTGGAAAATGGACCAAGCCTTCCTGCTTGCACATTTACTGACAGAGGAAGTCTTGTTTTCAAAGTTACTGTGCTAAACTGAAGGATGAAATTGTTTCTTGGGCAGTGCGGCACAGAGGCCAGCTCCCACCCCTTCTATGGTCTCCCTGCCTCTGGTTCTGGGCTGGAATGGTGGAGGGCAAACACTGCATACCTGCTCCTTGGGGAGGAAGAGAGATCGAGCTTGTTATGTTGTCTCTTCTTTATTCCAGAATAGAAGCCAATTATTGTTGCAAACCGTACTCGGGTCTGCCTGTGAGTTCTGCTGCACTCACTCCCCTCTGCTGCCTTGGTCCGTGTACGAAAGCTCAGAGGTGATGCTGTGAAGACACCAAGCACTGGTCTAGTGAGTGCTCATACATTTTCAAAGAGAGAGCTGATCTGCCAGAAACTCAAATGTGTTAATATTCCAATCACACTTATTTTTCATAGTTACAGTGAAAGTTGAAAGAAAAGAAGGCTGTAAAGGTGAGGTCATTCAGTCCATCCACCTGCCCCAAGACAGTACAGATACAACTGATACATTTCAGACAAATGTCTATATAGCTGTTCTTAAAAGCCTTAAAGAATGATGATCACAGGATCTCTTCAGGCCAAGTCTTACAGCACTTAACTATCCTTACCACTGGAAAGCGCTTCCTAAAGTCTAACCTCAATTTCACTTGCTGCTGTTTCAGCCTATTTCTACATGTCCTACCCTCAGCAAACATGGAAAAGGGCTTATTTCCTTTCTCTTTCTAGCAGCCTTTTTCTATATTTGAAAATTGTTATCGCGTTTCCCTTCAGACATCTTCATTTTTAGACTAAACAACTCTGCTTCTCCCGGACTTTCCTCCAATGATAGGTTTCGAGACCTCTGGTGATAATTCTTTTCATCTGAACTCCTTCCAGTTGGCCTGCATTGTTCTTGCATTAGATACTGCCCCCAAACCCGGCTGCAGTACTCCAGCTGCAGGAGCCTTACCACTTCTTAGCAAAGCAGAAGGTTTACTTCAGCTGTCTTATGAGCAGCACTCCTGTTTATATATCCCACTTTGATATTTGCTTTCTCTCAAAAGCAAAATATTCTTGACTTGCATTCAGTTTGTCATCCGTTACGACTCCCAAATCCTTTTCTGAAGACCCACAGCCTCTCCAGTTGTTTCCTGTCTTATGTCTTTTGTCAGCTGCACAGATGTATGTATCTGTATGCGGTTGGCATATTTCATAGTCTGCTACTTCATACTTGTTGAAGTGCATCCTCATTTTCTCAGACACTTTTTTCTCTTTCTCAAGATTGCTTTGAGCCCTAAATCTCTCCTCTAAAGGATCTGTTGTACTTTCCCAGCTCGATACTCTCTTCAGACCTGGTGTTTTATCTTTCAGCATACCAAATTATTAATGAAAATATTGAAAAGTCCCAGAATGAAAACAGGTTCCTGCACTTAATTCAGCTTTCCTATTTGGCAGTGAACCCTTCTTGTGCAATTTTTCAAATAGTCACAAACCAAAAGGAACAGTTTCACCTAAACCTTAGTTGATTGCCTTATTTATGAGAACTTTGTGAAATAGTATCAAGCCCCTTACTAAAGTCAAGACCTAGTAAAGCCACTGCTTTGTCATTTTCCATAAGACCCATTCTGTCATGGAAAAAAATTGGTTTGTTGGATCTGTTATGTACACGAGTCATTTATGGTTTTTTATAACTTTCCTTGTCTGCTTAATTACTGCTTGCAAATAGTTTCATTTCATTACATTCAATATCATTCTGGGATCTGACTTTAAATTGATTCATCTGTAAGTCTACTCAAGGTATTTGAAAGAGTGAAATACATTTTATTAAGGTTTCCTTCATATGGTTATCTGGATATATATATGCATTTGTCTATCCACCTGCTTGCATTTTGCTGTGGATATGCTTGTCGGCAGCAGGATCTGTGCTTAACATGTACTTGATTTGCAGTCCCAATTTTCAAGGTACTTGTCAGCTAGCTACAAAATTTGGATGGTCTGGCTGGCCTCCATTTCTGGCTGCTCCTTTGACCTGGTTCATTCAGGCCTCAGGAATTACTTTGTTTTTCAGTGCTTTGGGATAATAGGCTTCTCCCCCTCAATTAGGCAAGAGAACTTCTGTTCAGCCTAACCGGGATGAGAAACGGTACATAGTTACAGCAAGCAGGTAGGCTTGTGAGTCGGGGATACATATTCTGCCTTGTTTTTGCACTTTATAAATGTATGGGAGCGACTGAATGACTGAAGCTTTTAAATCTACCTCTTGTTTCTTTCAAGGTCCCTAATGTGTCAGTATCTAGCTATGGCAGAGATTTGTTCCTGCAGCTTTGTTCTCATGGCAATATAGCTGTCGCTTCGACGACACTTTGACTTCTAGAATTTTTTCACCACCTTCCCCCAGTGTCCTTAGTTGTACTAAGTGATTACATTCTGCCTTTAGTGAGGAGCAGAATCTAGATGTAATTCCTATTAAAACCCAGCCTCTGTCTCTCTGCCCTTCGCACCGCTTCAAAATCACAAGGGCAAAACAAGAGGGCTGTAGCAAACTCGGCTTTCCAGTTCTAATCAGGAGCAGTGCCTGTGCAAGATCAGCAGCTCTTAGTTTTACTAGATTCGTTCAGAAGCTTTTCCTTTCTTTGTTGGGTTTGTACATGTTTTCCAGATTAACTGATTTATCTTTCATGTTTTATAGGGGGAGATGCTAGCAGTGCCTACTTTTAAGCTGCTTAAAGCTTTCCACTACAAAAGACGCTTGCAACCTTTCCTTTGAGAAGTTCTTGTCTTTCTCTTGTTTGCAGTGGATCATTGATATGCAGCGTGAAGGATGCTCTTTGGCTAAGGAAATGCCCCTTTTTGTTGTTGATTTTTCTCCCCTTCTATAGAATGGCATCCAGCTTCTTTCGAGATACCAAATTAAAAAAATTGCCACCTCACTTTGTTGCCTTGTGTGCTCCACGAAGTGCTGGCAGCCCATCAAAATCACAATGCAGTTTAAAACCAGGCTTTCACTTGTGCCGCGAATGCGAAGGCAGAGAAAGGACTATGAGTCTCAGAAAGGCAATGGATTAGTTATAGCTAAGTGGTTAAAAAACCCTTGCTTTCCAGGCAGCAGAGAGAAACTGTCTCTCCCGATGCCTGTTGCTCATCCTCCTCCAATGTACCACTTGAGGGCTAGAACTTCTTGAGATGTCAGTGAGAGGACCTGTCTCCTCCAAACGTTCCTCATCTTGGGGAAAAACTATACCAAGAAGGAATGTCCAAAACTTCATCACGCGTTCAGCCCATGCGCTCTGAAAGAGAAGGTCCAGTGACATGGTAGGCATGGTCTGTATTGTCACAGAGGTGCTGAATGCAAGCTGCACTGAGCCATTGTAAAGCCAAGCACTGGAGATGTTGGACAGGCCACCTTTACATGCTGAGTAACAATTTCCTGAACGCAGCAGAGTAAGGTGGCTGGGTGGTTTTATGTTTTGAACCTGATCTATGTTACTGAAGCAAATGGATCCTTGCTGCCCTCCCCAACAGTTGTTGGCTCTCTGCAACTGCTCAAAATGACCTTTTGAGTCATCTGGTGCCTCATGCACCTGCAAGACACCAGCCTGCCCCTTCTGTGTGTCATCTGCTAAGTCTAGTCTGGCACTCCTACCCCAGCAAAAGCTGCTGCTATTTTAATGGAGGCCCTGCCTAAAACCTGTTGCTTTATGATATTGCGGAGACAGGGTTTTCTGGTGATTACTCTTGCCCTTTGATACTATCCTGTGTGCAAGGCAATATGCACTTCGCTTCCAGTACGTGTTCGCATATGTAAACCTTGTGCAAGTGAGTCTTCATGTAGTTCAACCAAAGTTCAACTCTGAATCCAACCAAGTAGTTCAACTCTGAGGATAATGGTTGTGGAATCAACCTCTTCATCATCAGGCCTTCCGTTGTGTCAGGTGCAGCAAAAAATTGTTCCCATTTAACATTTCCTTCCATCTGGTATGGGAACAAACAATCCACAGTGACTTCTGTCTCCTTCCACTCTCACTCCATTCCCAGGTATGAGTTTCCTTTTGTTGTTGGAAGGAAGGGAAAAAAGCCCCAACATATTGAAATTGACACACTTCGGGGCAGCGTGTTTTGAGAAACTTCTGGAAACAGAGAGGCTACCACCAGTCTCCAAGCCCTGTATCACTGCACAGCTGGAGGGGACCATCAGGGCTTAAGGAGTTGCTACCTGTGCAATTTCAGGGAAAAAAAGGGCTTAAAAATGTTAATGACATTCTTTAAAATGTCTTTACTATGGAGAACTTCAGATCATGTGTCATTTGCGAATTTTAACGGTGGGAATATCCTGCAGAAGATAATTCTGAGTCTTAACCTGATGTATTGGTTAAACATGGATTCTCTGGCACAAGGAACTGTTTTCCAGTGTTTGCACTGCCCTGGTACGGGTTAAGAAATACAACAGCAATTAACATAGATGCACTCTGGTAACTTGCTTGTGCATCAGTGCTATTAATATCCATCTTTCTGGCTAGTTTCAAACAGGAGACCAAAATAATCCTCCACAAAATGCTGAGGCAATACCTTGCATCATAAACTGCTGTAACTGTAATGAAATCAGACTTACACCACTTCATTTCATGAAATCTGTTTTGTCAAGCTCTTGACAATGCCCCTCTGTTGTCGGGGGGTACCATGTGTCTTACAGTGTAATGCAAGTGTTGCCATTTGTGTCTCAACTTGTCCAGCGTTCCCACATCTTTGAATTTGAACTTCCTGGCACTTTAACTTACACGATAAATGTAGCTTTCTTTGCTTCTTGAATCAGACGCAACTATTTCCCAATGACGATAAACCTGAAGAAACATCCTAAAAGCTAGATATATACGTCTCTTTCACATTTATTGTGGATGTAAAATACTCTGCAAAGAATATAAGCTGCTGCCAGGCATGTAGCCACAAGATGGGTGTTTTTCTCACATATGTATCCATTTCTTTTAATAGTGAATAATGGACTTTATATTTAAAAGTGACATTTCTATGAATGTGCTAGATTGTGCTATATTTCTTTCACGTGAGTATATTCCCACCATGGCAAACTTCTCACAGAGCTTGCCTTGGAGGGTTTTGTTTAAAGTAATGTACTTTAATGAAAAAGAGCTGCTGAAATTTGTCAGCTTCTTCCAGCACGATTGCGCTTTGGTGGTGGTTTAAAAAAAATCTTTACCCACTTTATGATCTTCACGCTTATTCCGAAATCCCTCTTCATTTTTAAAAGTAAAAAGATATATGTACACACGTATTACTGAAAGCCCTAAAACTGCCTTGGACCTTTTGCATGAATAGTCTCATTGAAGTCAATGAGTAATAGAGGTAGACTTCAGCTGTGTGCAATTTTAAAGCTCAGGCTGAAGGGTAGATTTCAAATATTACAAACAATTTGCAGGTATACACTTTGCATGGAGTTTTCAAAGCCAGCGGTACGTTTTAAGGACTTAGTATCTAATGAGAAATGGATGACTTTGATATGGTGTTGCCAGTAGATGGTTTTAGAAATTATCAGCCTTGACTCAATGAAGTACAGATGTCTTTGTAAGAGTAAGGGCAAATGAATGAAGTACCCTTGTACGTGTAAGAGTAATGGCAACCGACTGCGTGAGTTCTCATAGGTTTTTGTTTCACATGTTTTCCTTGGGCAAAGTTAAACTCCTCCGGCACTGGACAGATGGGCATGGCAAACCGTATGGCCGCAGCGGTCTGCGACACATGGGGTTCTTGGCTAATTGTTTCATTTTCTCTAGGGGACTGTGGAGAAGACTAACTCAAAAATAGAATTAATTCCTGTACGGTCAGCTCTCCTTTACCAGAGGCAGTAAGGGGCTGGGTGGCTGCAGTGCTGAAAGGTCAAGTAATATTTAAAGAGGGTACCTCAGGCCTGGCGTGGCTGCTACCAAGGCAGACATAGTAAGCCCTGCTGGAGGTGAGGTGGCCTCTGGGTTGCCACTGAGGTGTGTTGGAGCTGGTATGGGGGAGAGGCACCATCCTATGGGGCAGCAGCTGTGCTCCTGCAGCCTAGGCTGCAGAAGTGTGCTCATATGAAACAGTGGTGAAGGGTCCAGTCTGCTTGGGCAGGAGCCTGGCTCTGAGCCGAGCTGATGCCCATGCCAAAGAAGACCTGCAGCACAGGGATCTGGGAACGGCCGGTATGCAACTTACAGGTCACAAGCGCAGGGTGTGCCACACTTTGTCCTGGGAAAAGCTTCCTAGCTGCGAGCAATGTGCTGGATTTACAGACAATTGGTTTCTGTGGTTTGGAGGAGCTAGTGGCCACTACCAAGCCTGTATTCAGGTCATTTTCAAATCAAACTGGCTGTTCATGTCTTTTAAGTATCTTGGTGGATCCTGACAGATGTAAGGTCATCAGGAATAATAATTTTTTAAAGTGTTTGTTCATTTGTGAACACTGATGGAAATCTGAAACTGGAAAGATATATACACACATACCTGAGAAAGAAATACAAAGTGGAAATATTCCCTCTTAGAGACTTAATAAGCCAAACATTTCAGGCTACATCAGACTGGCGCCTGCGAGAGGGTTGCTGTGTGGGCCTTGCCAAGAAGGACTTGCAGATCAAGTGATCCCTCCTGGCACAGAAGCAACAAAAAGGAAGATACTGATCCTCAGCATGGCCTCACCATCTGATCACTCACTTTTCCATACCAAAGATCAGCATCCATTTTTCAATGGCAGGCCTTGGGTTATTGCTCAACAAGTGTCTCAGTTATTTGGCAGTATCATAGCGTGTCCCTAATAGTTGGCTGCAAAACTGACATTTGGCCTCCCTTTCTTACTCCATACTGTTCTAGACAAGCAAGCATTTCCTCCGGAGCTTGGACTTGTTTCTCTGTAGAAATGCTCAAAATTTCAACAAGCAGCCGTATACGGGCTCAATCAAATGGTTCAGCAAGGAAACACGTTTTAAAGGTTATTAGGTAAAGAGAAAACCTGTATGAACTCTGTGATCTATGTAAATTCCTCTTCAGTAGAAGGAAAATTCTTTCAATGTAAGAGTGGGATTTCTCCAAATCAATACTTCCCTCTTTCCTAATAAACCTTTAAGGACTTAAAAAAAAAAAATAAATTAAAATCTCAAAACAAGATTTCAGCTCCCATCAGAACATGCCCTGAAAGGGTAAATGAAGTCAGAAGGGGCCAACATTTTTGTTACTGATTTGTAACAGATGCTACAGTGATGGATAACAGTATATTAAGTGGTGCATGGTCTTCAGTGGCATCTGTGCCTCTTTCTACTTGCTTTATGTTGTTTGAGCTTGCTGTTAGCTCTTCAGACTCATTCTCAGCTTGTTGGGAAGATACTTTGTCACAGAGTGATTTCTTTCTTTCCTCCTGCAGTGTGATGTCCATGCCATCTTATTCCTCTACCCATTTTGGAGTGTTTTAAGGTGGCTAAAATTGCTGCTGTTACTCTATATGAGGACCAGTCAGGCAAATGCTTCCCACACAAAACCATTTCTAGACTAGCCGGTTTTGTAACTCTATGTAAATGTCTAGTGGAGCTCTCTGGAAATTTTTAAATTGCAAGTAATATACAAACTGAGTTATTTTGTAGATGAAGTGTGACTAATACTTGTTTTACATAGTTCAAGTTGATGATTACAAAGTTTGAAGCTTGGATGAATAGAATTTAGTACCTAATACGCTGCAGAGCTTGTTTTCATTTTACATTTAATCAATTGATTTTTCTTTTAATGGATTCTCTTTGAAATTTTATGTTTGTACCAATGTGTAGACTTCACTATTGCTATGTTGCATTACCAAGGGCAATATGAGTTTAAATCACTTTATGATAAAACTTTGCATAATCTGCTCATACAAACTAATTAAATGTCAGGTCATTGTAATACAGAGCTCATATTATCACCATGGGTCACTAGAAACAGCAATTAGTAATTCATGTGTAATCCAGTTAAATTCAAATTAAGAAAAAGATTTTCAAGTCAGAGTTTTGTTCCTAATTCCTAGTTTTTATAATGTTGTACAGGTTTATGGGGGCACCACTTAAAAACACAGCTGCAGAATTGATATTTAATTTAATTGGATTTATACTGCTCAAGCATGGCTCTTAGGTTTTTCTAACCAATGGTCATATGAGTGACTTCTACCTAGAAATTAATTAACTTTAGAACATATAGATATTTTGCATGTGTTAATCCTTCACTAACTACACTGTTATTTTACTGATGAATATTTAATGGTATGAAGGACCTCCGTATTCAGCTTTCGCAAGCAGAAACAAAAGGAGTGGCTGGTTGTTAGGTGAACTATGCAATTCATGCTGTAGTAAGCCATAAAAAATGAAAGAGTAGAAAGACATGGAGGTTGCTGCACCATGCCTTCTGCTAGGTAAAGGCAAGTGAGAAGAAGGGAGATTGTTTTCTGTCCCAGTGGGGCAAGGGCTCTGTGCTAGGGAAGCACCAGCTAGTGCTCTGTCATGTGGGACATCCAGCTCATCCCCTGGTTTGTATCGAGGGAAAATGTACCACAGGATGTGTTGTCTTACCCTACTACATTTCTGCAGCCAAGGACTTATCGACTGCGGTCAGCGTGCCCTTACTGTAGTACTCAGTCTTGCTGTAAATGTACTGCAGCCAGAGCAAAATCTCTACTGCTACAGTCCTCTTGCTATTCCTTTTTTTTTTTAGAGCTCCAGATAAGAAGGGTGTGCTCAACATTAGGTGCCATCAGCTTGCTCTCTATATAGTCTTTATAGGCTTTTTCCTTTAATTTTCCTAGATATATTTGGATTCAGGCTTCTTAGCGTTTGCCTTTCTTTGGTTAAAACCTCATTAGGCTCCTATCATATTTCAAACTAAATAGAATATCCTGACTAAAATGTCAGTGACATTCTTGTAATGGCCATGTCTGAAAGAAGCTAAAGTACTGGTTGTAATTTATTTATATAGCATGCAAAGGTCGTAGGTGATTTAGAGAGAAGTCTAAAGACAAACAATCATTCTGATCATGTAATGGTATATCTCAGACTATCTCAGCTTCATCAGAAGACTTTTCGTTAGTGTGAGCAGTGTCAGAGCTGGATTAAAAGTCACAGCGTGAAGATACCCACCATTCCCAGTCCTGCTCTTCAGTACTTATCAGATCTGCACAAAAATGGCCACTGGTTTCACTGGATGTCATATGAGACCTGTTGTGCATTGCTTTCTCAGTCAGGGGGTCTATTGAAATCACTTTGAAATCCATTAAAGATGAAAGGAGCAGCATATTCCAGGGCACTTTTATTTTGATGAGACTCAAATCTAAGTATCTAACTTCAGTTGCCAGGTTTAAAAGAGTTGGCCTTCTTTTTTCCCCTTAACAAAGTGAGCATTTGAATTCTAAATCACAATCAGCCAAGCCCATGACTGCCAAATTAGGGATGACAGGTATACCCCGCTGTGCATAGTTTGAGAGAGACATTTTCAGATACGAATTTAGCTTTCAACAAAGGCATGATTTCTTTGTAACTTTCCTGTCACATTCACTTTATAATACAGTAATCACCAAGCATTCACAAATAAGTGGTTACCCCAAAATATTGCTTGCGCTCAGTTCATTAGTGTGTGCAGTACAGCTGTGTGCTGGTAACCTGTAATATTGCAACACACTGAAAAACTTGAACTGCAGAATCAAATAAACATAGAGATTAATCAAGTGCTCTGCTAATCAATTTTTCATATTTAATTAAAGAAAGTGTTTTGCTTTGGAAAGTTGCCATGAGAGCTGCAGATTTCCATTCCCATCCGAGCAGACCGATACTGAACCCAAGAAACCTCACCCCACGTGGTATGTGGGGCTGCTGGGCATCAGAGAGAGCTGGGCAACTGGAACAACTGAGTGTGGAGCATGGAGAAGGCTGCGATACACTTACATCTCTTCTTTTCGGGACTTAGTGAATATCACAGAAGGCTGCATCATTTTACATCAGCTGAGATCCTGGCCTTGTATTTTGGAGAAAAAAAGGAGTGTTTTGAAAAGAGGGAGAGACAGACTTATGCAGGACCTGGAGATGGGAAGCTGGCATGCTACCAGAGCAGCCCTTGCTTAAGTGGAGCTGTGTTTAAGTACTGCTGTGCTCTTTGCCATTGTTTCACAAAGGCAATTATGCTGGGTTCATTAAGATGGTATCAAAGGCAGAGAGCTCCCACCAGCTATTGTACGACCACTGCAGCAAGTATGCAAGCGTGCTGTTCATATGCATAGAGAAATGGTAGCGGGTATTTTGTTTTCTCGCCTTACAGCCTAAATTCAACATAATTTATAAACAATGAAGTCAATGAAAAATTTGAAGAGTGTCTCTGAAGATAAGCCTGCTTTGGAGTAATTATCTCTCAGTGTCGTTAAAAGTTAATTTGGGCAATACAGAAAATGAGAGTTTACTGTCTTCATGTACATTACAGACCATGGCATCAACTCCCTTCCCACTGATGTTGTCAGAAAACTCTAGCTGGTTTTGAATGCTCTGGGTTTCATTTCTAAATATAGTCTTAGATCACACCTGCCCTGCAGTGGCAGTAGGAGTTCCCGTTTACCTCACCTTGTTAGCCTAGGTACTGTAGCAGTGAAGCTGCAGCCTACATGTGGCTTGGCCCAGGCAGTGAAAATGCAGGTTGCCCTTCTGAGGGGAAGCCAGCCACAGCAACCGGAAATCAAGTGGCAGTCCACCTTCCCTCAAAATCCCACAGAGCTGTTTAATTTTAAGATAAATATATTTTATATTTGCTTGTGACTTTGAGTCATTTGGTTTTCTACTCATAATGGCTTAAATTTTAGTTTTTACTGAAAAAATACGAGTTTTTATCATGCAATTGCATGATGCTGGAGCATACTTTATTAAGACAAGACATCAAATGGTAAAAGAAGTAGGTAGAAGTTATCGTTATCCAAAGTGGGCATCATCTGAAAGAAGGCATGTTTTCTCATGCGCATTTAGATGTTTGGAGATCTTTAGTTAGGAAAGAAGTCCTGTCAAAAGACATGTATTGAAGTGACGGTCTACATGTGAATGTGGATGAGGATAAATTTAAAATTGAATTAGGTGTGAAACTAGGACGCTTTCACCACTGGTAATGGATGAGTCAAAATAAAGTACAAATATACTTAAGGCCTGACAGGTGAAGTCTGGTTTGCCCTGTAACAGTGCAAAAGCAGCATGGTCTCACTTGTGCTGCACGAGCTGATGGTAATACTGGCATTAAATGCCTGTGCACCCATATGATGACATGAAGTTGCTTGTGTGCACTTAGCAAACAAAAGCGACACAGATGTTTCTTCTACAAAAGCAGTATATATCATTGTACCAACTTACACAGTGAGAAGAAGAACAAGGCCACTGATCTTGTTTTCTGGAGAAGTTACAACAGCCACATCACCAGTGAACTCCCTCAGTGTCCCCCCCAATGTGATATTTGCAAAAGCTGTATGCCATATGTTGTGGTCTATGTGGGTGCGTTTAGTAAGCAAGCACTCACAACCATGCAAAAATAGAGCACAAATTGGTCGTTTCTGAGCATGTGTCTATATGAATTTACCACTACTGACAGAGCTAGCATGCTGCCTTTTCAAATGTTTTTTTGGGGAAAGGGGAAAGGTCTGTAGCTATATATGGAGACATTAGTGAATACTACTGTATTAGTGTAATAATACTGATTGATAGAAATATCCATTGCCTTTTGTGGACAGCCAGAGGAGTTGCCTTTGTGCAGACCAGAACTACCTCTGTGCCCATGGAAACAGCAGCCATTGAAAAGCAAAACTGCAGAATTCTTGTGCGCATTAGCAGGAACATAGAGGGAATGAGATCGTGGTTGAAATAAATCCCTTACCTTTTTACATTCCTCCCATTCACTTCGGTAACTGCAGAACCGAGAACTCTGCGTTCAACTTAATTCTACATCTGTTCCCTTCTTTCTGCCCCCATAGCTCTGAGGCATTGGGCTCAAATGTTTCCCAGAGCTTCTGCTAGGGTACTGCATTTCCAAATATGCTTTATTTAAGCCTTCTTTGTAACCACAGAATCCTACATGTCGGCTGGTGGACTCTGGGAATGTAGACTGCCCCGGCATAGGAAACTTCAGGTTGTTTAGGTCTGAGAAGTGAAGGCATATCACATGCAAAAAAGATACTGAAAATACTTCCTTTTGTGGCAAGCAGCGTAACTACTTGTGTTTGCTCCTAGAAAAGCCGTTCATTTTGACTGCCTTGCTTTGTTTTCATAAATGTAATCTATAGAAGTAATGATAAGCTAAGCAAGCTCTAAGGGTCCTGGCACCGTCAGGCTCTTTAGAATTCATTGTAGCAGGGGAGAACATCTGCAGTCTGAAACGTCGAGAGTTTGGAACAAAAAACTGTTCTGTTTGTTTAACCGGCAATAAACTGTTTTTAAATGCCTTTCTTATTTGTTAACACTGAATAATGACAATAAAAAGGAAAACGTGATCTCCTATAGCTTCAGAAGAGACTAGGCCGTTTCTCCAAAATTCTTGTTTCTTCAGCTATGGCTTCTTCCCTCATCCCTGAGTGAGTCTCGTCAATGACTATGACATTTCTAGTGGTCTGGATATATCCTTGCATTGAGGCCCAAAGTCCTGAATGCGTGCTGAAATTGTTTGAGATTCAGAGCAGCTCATCATCGTGCTGTCTGCCTTAAGTATGTGGCGGTGGGCAACCTTTCATTATATGCTCCACCAGGGAAAAATCAGGCATCCCCTCCCAGTGACTGACAAGAGGCTGAGGAATCTCATCGCTTTCTGCTCTCCATCACCCTGCCTCAGCCCATCAGCTAACTGACAGATGGTACATGGTCCTGATGTATAGGTACTGGGAGATTAAAGAACAACTCTACAACAAAATAAACCCATAGGACACAAGTGGCTTTTCAAATGACCTCAGGAGACTTGTCAGCACACAGCATGGGATATTCTCAAGTAGGAATTGCGTTTATGGATTGTGGGTGTTGTTTAAACTATAAAATGCCCTACCGCCAACCATTTGCCCAGTTGTTTCTTCCTGAGATGAAGGAGGGAGCTGGATCTAGGGTTCCCCGTGTCCATAAACAGAGATTATAGATCAATATCTACTGCTATCTACCTGCCTATGCTGAATGTCTCCTTTTAAATTGACACTGGCTAAATTGTGTGTAAAGTGGAGCAGAATTCTCCTGTGATGTTGATTACAACACACGCTGTGCACGTATCTTATTTCCAGGGGACAATGACTTAAATGTTGTTGAAGCAGAGAGAAGCACACGGGCCTTAGTGTGGTTTAATGGCAAATCACATTTGTCAAAAGTGCAGATAAGGGAGCCTCGCTCCAAGCAATTTCTATGACAAAAAGTGGAACAAAACTTGACCCAGTGCATGCTGATCTCACTGTGGGAGTTTTGCTTGCAGGAGAGTGGTGGGATCAGTCCTTTAACATGAAGGGCTTTGCCACGATCTGCCTTTCTGCCCTTCCCCCCCCACCCAAGGGGGAGAATTTTAGCCTAGGATTTTATTTTTTTCCTGTGGAGATGAGCAGTTTGGTTTTTGTGAGCTTTTAAAAACCTGAAGCAGAAGCCCTCAGTAGCTTAGTCATGAATTGTGCCGTGGCGAGGCACCGAACTGGTATGTATGCGGCTTGGTGGTGTGCAGTAAACCAGCAAAGCGTTTTGTGTGGACACCTTCCTTAACTGGCATTAAATTAAGTAACCTTTCTCTTAATTGGAGGATGGCTGATTTGTTGCACCACTCGAGTGCATAGATATTTCGGGGGAACAAGTCTTTCATGGGACAGTTGTTTCTTTGTTCCTTACATGCAAAATTATTTGTGAGACCACAGATCTGTGTGAGATACCGGCCTCAAGCAAGAGACGTTTGACTACATCCAATGCAGGGGAGGAGGAAAGAGTTTAAATCAATGTGTTCACAGGTGAAATCTCAGGTGTTCACAGGATATTGCACCAAGCTTATCTGTGTGCTTGGCTTAAAACCAAATAAGCACTTTGATTGCTCTGGAGTGATTTGCATTCAAGAAGAAAACTTGACGAGTTTTTTGACTATCAAAGGGAGTAAAGACTCCTTTAGAATTCCCCATTTTAAATTTGGATTTTTGTTAGCCTGTTTAATTCCTATATACTCGTAGACTGGTAGCACAAGGCAGTTGTGAATGGTAAGAGAAAGATAAAAACATCTTTTGCAGCAGGTGGAGCCACTGAAGAAGCGGAGACACACTTCTCTTTAGTTACAGCAGGAAAAGCTGGAGAAGCTTTGCTGAGGAAATAAAAAATTGGCCAAGCCCAGTGTTTAGGTCTTGATCCTTCGGTCAAAACAGCCAGTCTTCTGCTGTCAGATCTATAAAGAACAGTTGAAGCACCTTCAGGGGAATCCCACCTTCTCTAGCAGTCATGAGAGACAGCCGATTGCCTCCAAGGTCTCTTCATAAAAGGGGCAGTGCTTTGGCTGAGAAATGCTTGCTTGCAGCTTCCAGGCCCTTCTCAGCGAGAGGGGACTGCCCTGGACTGTGGAGGAGAGAAGGTATCGGGACAGGGAGACCCTCATGCTGCAGCCTGGTTATGAGCTGCCTCTTCTGTGTAGGCATCAAGGCCTTGACTTTGGTCAAAGCAACACTAGCAAATTTATAAGCAACTGAAAGCACTCTGGAAAGCAAATATATGTGATTTCACCTACCATGACATGCTGTAGAGAGTTGAATTATTAAAATGCATGAGAGTTTCTCTTTTGAGCCAAGTTGGGGGCTGCAACTCCTCTCTGATCTGAGGCCTGGCAGTAGGTCAGATTTTTGCTTCCAGCGTACAGTAAGTACAAGACATTGCTCCACCTGTTTTCACTTGGTTTTCTGAGATGAAGACTTGTCAGGTACCTTCTCTTTGTGGCTGCCTCTAAACGCTGCGTCTGCAGCTTGAGACAACTCCACGTGGCTCAGCAGGAGTGGTGCCCAGGGGCCGCTCCTGCTGGAAAAGTGGTTGAAAAGTGAGCTCAGGCAATTTTCATTGCAGTTCTTCGGCACAGGAAAACAGACTGCAACATCTTTTCTTTCCCAGACTGTGCTGGCTGCTACTGAAGAGCAAATAATGCAGAAGATGACAGGTGAAGCTGCCATGATTCCAACCACAGAAAAGAAGGTGCCTTTATGGGACCCTTCAGGCTTTACCATTGTGTAAAAACACAGTTGTGACCTAAGCTAAATCAAGGCCAGACCTTGACCCTTATGAAAAGACTTGGAGAAGCTGCTCAGCAACGAAGCTGTTATTTTGCGGGGTTTTCATCAGTTTCCTCTTACTGAGCAAGTGCTCTCTTGCTGAATGGGTGGGTGTTGGGTTCCAATAGAGCCATGAGGAAATGAACAAAAACCATAGGAGGGCCAAGACCACTGGCATGAAGGGCTTGTGCTTCTGGCAGGCTCAGAGATGTTTTTCCCTTATGTAAACACTCTGTCGTCCCCCCCCCCCTCCCCCCAGTACTCTTCATCCCAGTTTCCTGGCAGTAAAAGGCCCATAAAATTGTGCTGGTAAACAAGGCATCCTCAAGTACTGCCTTGGTGGCCATGTGTGACCATGAGAGACTTCATGTGTGGTCACCACGTGAAAACATATCATTTCAAAGAACTGCAAGTATAATCCTTTCGCTGTAGCTGGAGGTTTGACAATTTACTGGAGAGCCTCACACGCAGCTCCGCAAGCTTGTTTGAAGAAATGCCGCCCCAGGCACCTCTCATCTGGCTCTTAATTTCCTCCTCAGGAGACAAGGTGCGCGTGTGTCTGAGAGAAGATGTCAGGACGGCCTATTTAAAACTTCAGCGTAATCATGAGCTGGGTGAAGCTTTCAGCAGGTTCCCACAGAGTGCGTGTGGGGGAGTGTGAAGTTCATGTAGGCGCACGCGTACCCTCGGTGGGCAGATCAGCCTCTGAGACGTGAGGGACCAGCAGAGCTTCTGGAGGCAGGAGGAGCCCACCCAGCCCTCGGTGCTGTGGTGTGAAGCCTGCCTAGGTGGTTCTGGGAAGCTGATGCGGGTTGTGACTGTGAATAACTTGTGCTGCGTATGGAAATGCCCCTCCCTCCAAAATTAGATGTGCGCTTTCAGGCAGAATGGGGTATCAGCAGGGTTTCTGTCTTTACATTTTATTTCTGAGACACAAAAATAATTAGAAAGAGGGAGCTTTAAAAATCTTTAGAGGTGCTTTTTTGCCATTTTGTATTGAGGATTTTGGAGCAAAACTGAAGCCTTTCCTGTCGCATTGTTGTGTTCCCAGAAGTGGTGATTAGCAACCAAGATAAGTAGCTAAGGCTTTTCTGCAGAGATAGTGTTCTTGGATGCAAGGCACAGTGATTCCCATGGCAGCGCTGCCTGCATGGTCCCTGCTGCCCAGTGCTGGAGCTGAGACTCCATTTTCATTGCATCCTTCCTAGCAAATCAGAAATAGGAAGCTGGATGGTTTTATTCCGTAACCTGTATGTAACAAGTAACTTCTTCCTTCTGGCATTAAGGTATTTGCCTTTATTCAGCATAAAGCACTTCAGTGGGTTGCTGAATTACTATCAGTTCCCACTGGAGAGTACATGAAGTATATTCCTTGTGAAGCAAAGTTGTAATACGCTGTAAGTTCCAAAGCACTGATGCAATATTTATGTTGTTCCACGTTCTACTGGCAGATTTAAGCATAATATTGTAGACTGGCAGGAGGCTGTTATGATCTAAACTCCTCGATTATGTCAGTGTTTAATTTTGAGTTCTGTTGCACACAGCAATGTATCCAGTTACGTTTTTGTGTATGATTCTCCTTCTAGGAAGCAGAGCTACTGGTGGTAGTGACCTAGGTTGAAAGGTGTAGAGCTTTCTTCTCACTCAGATTAAACCATGCGTGGTTTGGGCTCTATAATCTCAGTCATTTATCCAAAAGACATGTTTTTCAGTGCAACGGGAGGTGGCATATCTCTCACCCGTGCTGTGTTATCTTTAAGTCCGGGACTGATGTCCCATTATCCCATTTAATTTGGAATCATATGCAAGTACTTTAAGGAGGATCCAAATGTAAAAGACCTGTCCTCACAATGCCTTTGGTTGTATGTCAAGCTCATTTTTGATTTGCATTATGCTGGCAGAACAGATTAGCCGCTTTCCCCTAGTTCCCTTGTCTTCCCCTTGAGAAAGTCCATCAGAACTAATGTGATCTGCGTGTTAGTCCTCTCTCCTAATAATTAATTTTTTCATTTTTGCATTTAGTGTGGGGTGGTCTCCACTTAGCTTCCTCAGCTCACAGTCTTAAGAGAGTACTGTAAGCTTCACGGGTGATCAGCACCTATGAAACCATTAATTTTTGTGAAGCACTCAGCCCCCACTTAAGCAAGAAAACATCTTTGATTTGAAAAGTTGGGTACCCATCACGCTTAGCAATTAGAAGGAGTTTCATGGGTAGTTTGGGTTTCAAAACTGACTTACTTGAAAACAATAAGGCTTGCTGATCTGAGTCTTCAGGTGCTACTGAAAATCTGGATGTGAGCTGTTACCTGGTCCTGTTGATAGTAGCTGTGAGACTGGTGGGTGTTTTGCATGCCTGAAGGTTATTTGTCTGGTATCTAAAAGCAGGTCATCCCAAATGCCTGGCCTCATCCTATAAACTGATAAATTCCTATAGAACACATTTTATCTTGGTTCCATCAGTAGAGATGGCATGTAAGAGAAGTTGGGTTGTACATCTTTTCCCATTGCATGTGATGCTCATATTAGTAGCACAGCCACAGCTTCGGTCAGAAAGTGCACTCAAGTTTTTAACTTTAAGGACAAGTAGAAATTTTTGCTTCAATCCTTAATGCTAAGAACATCCTTGAAAACTTAATTGCATTTGTGATAATGTAAGCCCACTCCATAGAAGGCATTTTATCACTTTAGTTCACTAGAAACACAAATTTGTTCTTGGCAGTTAATATTGAAGCTGAAATTTATCCCAGCTAACTGAAGAATTGTAGCTTCCCTGTGTGGCCAAGAAGGAGAAGTCTACCTAATCATGTCTTAAGTGGGCTGTAGCACCTTTGCAAGCATCTCTCCACTGATTGCATCAGCTACTCTCCTAACTTAAGTACTTCAGTCCTTAAAGTTAAGGATGAACGTAGCCCAGAGGAAGGCTCCATTTTTTGTTGATGAACAGAGGTAAAACACTTACAGTCCAACCAAATACTTTTCATTCCTCTATTTGTTGCTGTGGCTGTCTGTGAATGTCTCTCTTCCTTCCTGTTAATGAATACAGATGTGTAACTGCCTGCACCCATCTGGCTTTGTTCAATAAATGTGCAGGCACAGACGTTTAAATCAAATATTGATAAATACAGCCTTTAATATGTAAATTTGTCTTGTGAACAAAACTATGCCTGGCTGGTTTTTTTTCATGGAGAGGCATTTCTGCCATGATGATACTTTTTTTGATTGCCATTGTATTCTGTCTACAGCGGCACATGCATTGATGCTTCAGAGTTAGATGGTGGAACAATTCCTGAAATATATTTGGGGAGAGGAATAAAATAGGTAGAAGGAATTCTTTGGACACAATAATTCTCCTTCTGTTTTGATAGCAACTCTTCCTCATCCAAATACCTTTTCAGCAATCGGAGACTTTATGTGCAAGGTGTACTAAAGAGGTCCTAAATGGTCCCAAATAACATCTGCAGGAGTGCGAGACAGGAGGGCGTTAAAAGGTGCACCTATGTGTGTACACGCAAAAAAAGTGATTAATATTAATGCCTAGCTTTCAAAATTTGTAACACTCTGCAAGTAGCGAACTAAGGCCCTGCTAATATGTTTGACAGGTGCTTAGTGGGTTTATAAGACTCTAAGGTGAGTCGCAGTAGGGGAGAGCCTAACCAAAGGCTGTGAGCAGTCATTTCTCTCACAGGGTAGTTTGTGATCCATTATCACACTTGCTGTTAATTCTAAGATCTTTGGGACCTGCAGTTTCAAGGGATTTTTTTCTCTCCCCCCCCCTTCCTTTTTTTTTTTTTGCCAAGAAGTTGTTAATCAGAAGAAGTCTACTGGAAAAGCAGGAAGGAGTCAGCTTTGGTATTTTCACAGGAGAAAGTTGCTACTAAGTATGGCTTCAAAGGGGATGATGCTGTTGTATGGGTGTTCAAGGAGCCCGTGGTGAACTAACTGCATGGCTGTGCATGCCCTCCTCCCCTTCTGACTGCCCCAAACATATTTTATTTTGGCTTTTTCAGGAAATCAGGTATAAAATGCATCTTACTGTAGAGAAGTGCCTTTTTTTTTTTTTTCCCCACAAGTTCATAAACATGCTTTTAATTGCATTTTTTGGTTTTCTTCAGTTTGCAAAAGTTTGTCCTGATTCAGACTGCTCAGGATGGAAAGAGCACTTTGTTATCTTGAAGTACAGCATCTTTACCTTCCCCTTCCTTGCTTTCCTTGGGGTTTTTTTGCTCTGGAAGCCAGATGTAATGAATTATCAGGTCTGCAACTTGCTTCCAGATTATTTGGTGCCCTTTGCTACATAGGAAAGACTTGACCATCCAGTCTTGTTTACTGTGTGCTCCATCCAGCGCCTCCCACCCAGTGACTTGCTGCCCGCTTTGCTGTGCAGGTACTGTCATCTGTGAAGTTGCCCTCTAAAAAGGAAGAGGTGCATCTCCGGGGACCATGACTGATGGGTTTCTGTCAGGGCTTTTGGGTCCAGCCCTGCCACTGTAGACATATAGCATTTATTGTGCTACTAAGGAGAGTTTTAAGAGGAATTAAGGTAGAGATGTAAAACTGTAGGGTATGTATGGTTACTCAGTGTCATAAAATGCAAACTTAAGCTATTCAGTCTGTTAAAATACTTTGGTTTCCTCATCTGACCTCAGAACTTTCTATGGAGAATACTTGCGTGTCACTTATGGCTTTTTAGTATCTCCAGAAATGTCAGAAACTCTATTAGTTTTTCCAGAGACACATATGCAGAAATAGATGGCATTATTTCAGTGGTTTATAGAAAGATTACTGGATTAAACTACCTTTTTGTCTAGACAGACTCCAGCAGTTGCACTGTGGTACAAAAGTAAAATTGGAAATGTATTAAAAATCAACATTTTATTTAATGCTGTAAATTGTACTCCAAAACAATTTAAATGACGTTGCCATTATGTACGCAAACACAAGGAGCAATGTCAATAAGTTGGAAGCTCTGTGGGTTGTATTTTATGCTTTGTACTGCGGAAAAGGAATGTATCAAAGAAACCTCTCAAATATACACATATGTTGTAAAGAGTAACACTATAAAACATCAGGATTTGAAATGCTTGCAGTAAGTGCTCTGTGGGATTATGCTGCCTTCATAAAAAGGTTGTCAGCACAAAGAGACTAATCCCAGCCTTAAATTAACCAGCTCAGGGGAGCATGTTTTGGTACCAAGTGGCAGGCCTTCTGAATCATTCCTGGAACATTTGCCCTGTGGATGGAGGAAGAACATGGTCCATAAAGTTCACAATGGGTCTGAAAAGCAGAAATGTATGTTGGAATCCTATTGCGCTCGTTGGCTAAACTCAGCGGCAGGGAGCCTGCGGTTCATCAGCTCTGCCTTCGTTTAGGAAAAAAAAAAAGAAAAGGGAAAAGCACACAGAAAAAAAACCCCACACACATGGGGGAAGTTCCTCTCATCCTGAGCCCTTTTTTCTTCTGTTTTCTCAGAGGTTTTATTGTTGTCCTGGACAGAGTCTTAAGCTTTGAATTTTACGTAAATGTTCTCTAAAGAGCAGTGCCCAGATAGGACGGGGTGGGGAGCATGTTTCAGCCTTCAGGTTCAATGCATTCCAGATGCCAGAGCCCGCACCCAGCACTCTGTAGGCTCCCAATACCTCCGGGTGGGAATGGCATCTCCTCCCTTCCTCCTCCTCCCCACCACACGTATTATGGCTTAGTTAAACTGTTCCTGAGTCTTCGGAGGAGACTATTCCTTCAGGTCCTTCCCTCAGAAAGCACAGCTCTTGTGAAGCCCTGCCGTTCCCACCAGCGCTTCCCAAAGTGCACTGTAATAACGAGAAATGTAAAGCTTCCTCCCATAATACATCAGAGCTTTTTCCCGATTCCCTTAAAAAGTTAGACCAGTCTTGTATGTAGGGAATTGGAGAACAGTATTTGATCAATGTTATTTTGTTTCAAAAAAAAAAAAAAAAGAAGAAGAAGAGGAAAAAAGACTCTCCCGGAAAGCCGTTTGCATTCTTCACTTTGTCCTGGGAAATAAACACCTACCTTTACTGTGTCGTTTTAACGCTGCTTTTAACAACTTTTGCACACGCAAATACATGTTAGGCAATACGATGCCTGTTAACTAGGTGTTCATGAGCTGTGATAGATTACTTTTAATGGCTGGCATTTACCTACTCCATCAAAACTTCTTTGATAGGCTGCTGCTACGGGAGAGACGGAGCTGAACTTTGCGGGCGCAGAAAGCCCAGCGCCCGGCCTGAGGAGTTACGGATCTCGGCCAGATTATTAAGAGCGCCGGACTCTGTGCCTCCCGCGCTTTCCGTCTCTATCTGGCTGGCCTCTTGCCATTTTCATGCCAGTCTCCATGGTAACTTCTTTCGGGATGAAATAACAGAAATGTGAGTTAGCTGCCTGCCCACAGGAAAGCTGCCATGGTCCCGGTGCCAGAGCCCTGGCGAGACACGGCCCCGGCACGTGCATTCCAGTGGGGTTAGGCAGGTTACGACAGCTGCTTCCAGTTAAAGGTGAAATCTCTCCTTCCCCGCTAGACTTGCTGGGGAATGTCTCCTCAGCCCTTCTCTCTCTTATTTGGAAACATCCCTGCGTAATTCTTCCGCGGATTACTCTTCCCCTCCCGTTTGCAGGTTTGCATGATTCATTTTACATTTTAAATGGCTTTGTTAATAAAAGCTTCAGTTTTCAAATGAAACATTAGCTGGTAACTGGGGAAATGTTACAGGAAAATGTTTACTAACAGTTGTTAGTAAATTAATGAGTTCGCTGTGCTGCAGTGTACATAGGAAATGGCAATATAAAAAATGATTTACAGAGCCTGGCAGTTTATTAGGAATAAAGCACCTGAATTCTGTCCTTCCCTCGGCTGTTTGAGTTGTTGTGTGACCTTGTGCAAAGTCACTGTCAAGTCCTCTGCCTCTCCTTCCCTAAATGTAAAAAAAGCAAATGGTTATCCACACTCTTAAATGATTCAGAAGATTGAAGGTGAACTGCCGTCTACGCGGGGGCCACGGTGGCACCACTTGGGGTCCTCAGAAATGGATGTTCATTTTGTTTGGTGCTACGTGAGTCCCCGCATACTCAGCTGTAGCAGGAAGCAGTAGAAGTAGATGCTCTAGATGTTTAAAATACATTTTTTTCTCAAAAGCCTTGTACATTTCTTGCAAGTGTATTGCTTGCGTTACCCTTTCTTCACAAGAAGTGTCAGTAGAAATCATGACTCTCTTGTTCCAAGCTCCCTGCCCAAACCTCAAGGGAGACTTCCGTGAACGACTCAGTCTAATTAGATGAGACAGAGGCATGTTAGGAAATGTTATTATCCCGTTCTGGATTGGCCTGTATGTCACACATGAAATGTGATAGACCTGAAAGGTGAATGTTAGGGTCCTGAGACTCTTCAACTGAAAAATAACCCCTCTTTTGGGGTTGTTGGGAGTTAGGGGGCTGCTGGGGACAACAAGGGTTATCATCTCATTTTGTTTCATATGAAATCTGTGTCTTCAAAATGCCTGTTCTCCTCTTTGCATTTAAGGCTGGAATTCTTCTCAAACAGCTACCCCTACCTCCTCCCCCAGCGTGAACTGGAGTTACACAGATCCTCCAGAAAACTCAATGAATTAGGTAGCTAGTTTGAAAATGTTATTGTCTCAAGAGCTTTTTCTTGTGTGCATAGAAACAATTCATGAGTGGAGGGATCTAAGCGCCTTTTGTCGTACTTTCTTGAAGTGTCATATGGAAAAGAAGGCAGCACTTGAAGTTTGCATGTCCTTGGCCATGTACCATAGCCCTTGCAAGCCTGGGGATGTAGCCTCGGCAGCCCCTGTGTCTGGCGTTCAACAAAAGGGAGTGTAACAGGTTATCATAATTCCAGTCCTTACCCCAAGTGCCCTTCATAGCAGCTATTAGTGAAATGAGGAAAGGAGGCAGTGAAGTGGTCCGTCACAGTCCCTCTCGTATGCCTTCTTTCCCATAAGGTAGGAAGCAAAGCCATTGAAGTGACCCTGACAAATGGGAGCATGCACAAACTCCTCTAGGGAAGTTAAGGAGCCTTTCTGACAACCACTGTCCTCTTTTTTCTTGGGATGCCTTCTGCTAAATCTCATCAGAACTGGAAAATATTTCCAATAGGGATGGTATAATAAATCTGGTGGTTTAGCAGATGCCAGCCTTACGCACTCTTCCCCCTTGTGCTGAGTGGTGGGCATTTATTTAAAACATTGGTGAGGCGTACGGTATTATTTCATCTCAGCGAAATAATACATGGTATCATTAATTGTGGGTTGTTGACGAGATTTTTGTGGAAGCAGCAGAGAGCTACATTCTGCTGTGTGGAAAAATTTAATGTATAAATAGAAAACAGAGCAAGTGGAGGCTTTCATTTTGGCACTCACGCTAACAGGTGAAAACAGATTTTGAATGCAAATATGTATAAAAATAAGGTGGTCTGAATGAATAATTTAGCTTCCTGTGGGAGTGTATGAAATTGATCATTTGCTCAGCATCCCCAGTTTGGAAATTGAAGCTGCACATTGTATCAGCCTGACAACAACATCGCGTGCTCCTCTTACATTGGCATCAAGAAGCAATTGTCGGTCAGAGATCATTAATATTCACATGTGCAGACCAAAATACAGCATTTGCTTTTTTAGTTGGCTTCTTCATGGTAACTCTGGCCAGATTATCTCTGCTCAGGGTGAACCACACAGAAGGAAGTCATTGCAGGGGGAATCTCTCCACTCTCCATGTCGTCCATTAGGGAAGTCAGGTTCATTTGATAGCAAAAAGCTGGACCCACTCCCAAAGTTGCTGCTCCCACCGAAGGGCCATCTCCCTGCCATCACTCTGGTCCCCTGGTGTGATAGCTTAATTTTTCTTCTAAGAGAGCCCTTCCCCTTGAGCTGTACCCTGGAAATGCAGTGTGGCTTTATTCTGGCAGGTCTCTACAGAGCCCAGGCAGATGAATAACGTCTCTGGGTTTGGCTTTTCGTGGCTTAGTTCTCGCCGTAGCGTGTCCGGACCACCAGACCGCTGAGTCTTGAAGAGATCTATTAGTTACTGACAGAAGAGTACCGATGACATTGCTGTAAACACAGCTGTCTCCCCATGCTCAGGGTAGAAGTCCCTTTCTTGCAGATTTCTAAAACAGGGTAATTATTTGTTAAATTAAAAATATAAACAAAATTGATACTGCTATCAACAACTGTGATAAGAAAATAAGTAAAATACCCTGAAAAAGCTAAAAACCATGCTCTTGTCCTGCATATTAAAGACAGTTGGCCTCTTACAAACATAGAGCAGGGGTTTTATTGTTCGTTTGCTTGTTTCATATAGAAATACACACACATTTCTTACATCTGTGTGGAAAGTAGTGAAGCCCTCTGTTTCTCAGGATATTTGCTTTTGATCAAGTGTACGTGTTAGGCAGACAAATTTATTGATGAGCTGAGTGTTTCAGGCAGTGTTAAGATTCTTGTCTGAGCATTTTGTACCTCTCTCCTGTGAATCCTCCTTTTGCTGGGGAGAAGTGTTCTGGCGCTGTCGTGTTCTGCTTCTCCCAGTATCCCCCTTGGAGGTACACTCTTGTTTCGCTTTGCCCATAATTAATGGCACGCAGTACTGTTTGCAAAATAAAAGGACTCTGAGTTCACCTTAGCAGTTATTTACTGTCAGCCAGTTGCTTTACTTCATTATCCATTTTGCCAAGTAATGTCTGTGGGTGCGATCATGTGGAAAAACCTACTTGTCACCTTTTTAAGGTTGGTGTGTGAATCCCTGCGCATAATGGTCACTTGTCCTTGTTCTGCAGCTTATAAATATGCCATGGACACAGGAGAAAAATGGGTACACCCTGTTGGGATGTCATCCCTGAGAGAAGAACCAGTTGGTGATTGCTGCTGAAACTTTCTGCTCAATGCTTCTAATCCAACTTCCATTTCTGCTTTCCTGCCGCTGATGCTTCTGCTGCTATGGGAGATGTTGCTACTTTCTACTTCATTATACTTCAGGGCCTGCCTTACTGGCTTGGGTCCATTCAAGGATACTCAGCAGCACCCCTGCAGGCAAATAAGTAAATAAAAGGAAGAAAACCGATTCCCTTCCTCCATGACATAGAACTGTCTGGTTAAAATAGCAGCATGTGGCACCATTCTCCTGCATCATGTCCAGAGAGACTGAGGGGTCTGCTAAGAAGATCTTAGTGTAGAGCAGGACCTCTCTTAACTTGTTTGGCTACTGTAAGTGAGAGATGAGGAGATTCAAGAAAAGGGTCTCCAAAGACCTAAGAGGCAAATGGTAACACCTCTGCATCCTATGTGTAAGTGGCCAAAGGTTGCCTGGTTTTGTGTGTTTGTCTTCATGCCAACTGCATAACCTAAGGAGTAAGGCACTGGGAAGCACTGTAGTCTGAGCTTAGATGTAGGGCCTTGGGGGTTGAGGATTAGGTCCTGTTGTCCCTCAAGGTCACGCAGCTCCGTAACAAGTTGCTTAAACTTGCTCTGCCCCCATTTCCCCACTGTAAAATGAGGATGGTCAGGCAAAATATAGCTCATGCTCATCAGATCTTTTAAAACTACAAAGTTTCTTTGCTGAAGGTAAATATTTCTGTTTGTATTCACATTACGGATTTTCTTAATGCATATTCAGTACTTCATCTTTTGAAATTAATTTCAAATAGATACGAGCTCTACATGAAAAAGGATCTGCACACAACTCTGAAATGAAATCTCTATTGCAAACGATAGAATAGGGGATTTTAGAAATTAGAAGTAGTAGATATTTCGTACCTGATTCAGTACAATACCCTGACAGTAAGGAGTATTTGTCTGCAAAACAGTGTTTTGCCTAGACTATGGTCATTCAGTTTGCCAGCATTGTTTAATGCTTCTGGACAATCTTGATTTTGATTTTAAACCAAGTGCCTTTTGTTGAGAAGAGTCTGCGTGGCACTATTTACATCCAACAGAACTTGAATAGTTTTGTAAGCTTTCACAATGGCATTTGACAAATGTGGCGCTAAAATTAAAATCTGTTATGTCTGCCGAGTTCCCATCATCACATTTTGGAGGCAGGGGGAAGAAGATCTGTCGAATATAAGAATGATTGTCACAATTTCTTCCTCAGTGTTACAGCTGCCTGGAGGTGTCATTTATTTTGCTTCATAATTTTAGGGTGGTTTTCTTCCCCTTTTCTGACTGTTGTCTGCATTGTTTTATAGAGAAATTACTTTAGACTTTAAAGTGTGTGTTTCATAAATACCGTCTGATTAATTGTCATTTGCTTTACTTTGTTCCTTTGGCATATCCTCATGACTTTATAACCTGAGTAATCTTTGATGCATGCTCAAAACTAATTTGCTCCAGTTGACTTAAATCTAAGTAGATGTTTTAAAGACTTTGCTGCAGCAAGATCTCAGTCACCAATAGCTTGAGAGATTCATTAGTTAAGTTCTTTAAATACCATAAAATGCATGTCGGAGAGCCTATCTGTAATCCGTGGTTTGGCTAGGAGAAGGTTTTTGCTTTCAGTTTGAGGGGATTTTTTTTTCCTTTCTCCCCTTTACTTCTTTGAAAACGCTTGGTATTTCTAAATGGAGCACGAGTCCTAAAAATTCCACTGTCCTTGAAAGGAATTTTCTGAATTCCCCTGTGTTTCCATAGCATAGACGCCCCCTTTATTGCCGGTTAGGTGGCACTTCAAAGCTCTGGTTTGTGAAATTGCTGGTTGGAAGTCACACAAGAATTTGTGTTTTAAGTTAATGGGAGTCAGAATCAGATTTGGTTTTGTCAGATTTTAAAATTAAAAAACACCACACCAGCAAGACCACAAGCACTTGTTTCATGCCAGTCTGTTTTATGATGATATTTCATCTTTTATTTAGGAGTGGGGATATGATCTACCACCCTATAAGCAGCTACGCGGTAAAATCCAAGAAACCAGTATTTCCTCTCTTTGGTGCTCTGCTTTTTCTTACATCCCTGCTCCCGGCACTAACGTCAATAGGAGTTTTAATGGGGCACAAGTTTCGTGATTTGATTCACTGACTTCTAGTAATATTGTTTGAAAGAAAAGTATTGAATTCTCTCACAGCTGGGATTGTCCCATACTTTTTATGACAAAGAGTAAACTTTTTTGAACCATCTGTGTAAAATTCACGTTGTGGTAGTTTTACTCATCTTACGCAGATCTACTTTACTCCGAAGAAAACCATGCATTTGAATGACTTTGTGGTCAATGGCATTAGAAAAACAGGTTGTCTTGGAAAAATACATTTGCCAGTGTTATGCATTGGAAAGTGATTTTTCCATCCTACCACTCATATTCTAGTACTGATGAAAATTACAGCTATTAACTTAGTCTGCTTTGTCTCAGCCCAACTAGTATTTTACTGCTAGTTTGTCATTGGATCAGGATGAATACTTCTGCTTGTCTTTTTTTCAGGGCAAAATACAAGCAGAATCTATTAACATTTTGCTGTAACAAGAAGCACGGATGCTCTTCCTTTAAAAGTGATCTTTGCATGTTGCTATGCAGTCAACCATAGTTTCATCAAAAATGAACATATTTTGTAAGCCAGATATGGGTTTCCATCTACCTCCTTGCATTGTCTGGAAAAATCACGGTTGTTGCAAGTGGGATAGAGAAACCGCTGTAGCCAGGAAACTGGATCGGTCTTTGTTTGGGGGGGAGGGTGTTAAGAAATGCTAGATTTCCCAGGTTTGCATAATGTAACCAAGACAAAGCACGTGAAAGCAAAAGAACTGTAAGAATGTTAATATGGCTCCAATTGCTGAAACATATGGAGCCAATCATTGGCACTGCCTCAACACAACTGGGAATGGAAATTAGCATTTTTCTCTGAAAAATATGGGATATTTTTTCCTACAGTTTCTCTAATGTTTGTGGCATTTTTCTTGTATAAAAGCAGGGATATTTTCAAGAGCAAGGCAAGGTATTTTGCCTTCAGTATTTCTTTCTGGTCTTGTTTTTAATGCCTTAAAAATAGGAGAATTATGTGCGAAGAAAAAAATATAAAGAGGACTTGGTATGCAGTTGAGCATGTTCTCTAACATTCACACGTTCTTGCTGATCCTACCATGGTGCGCACGGAGGGAGGAACTGCTAATAGTTTTGCAAAAAAACCATGCTGATATCTGCAAGGTGGTACCCCGACAAACTGCAAGTTTAAATTATATTTGGGTTGCGATGGGTCTTCTTTGATCTTTAACACAGATCTGAATTTCCGTTCAGTGAGGTGATGAGTCACTTTTAAAAATAAGTCCTTCTAAAAATACGATTTAAAAGCTTTTAAAATCTTAGATTTTGATCTTAAGAATCCTTTAATATTAACAAAACTGATATGATAACTTCAAAAATAACAGTGCTCCAAAGAAGTGATGACTTGATTTGTGCTCTGAGATGAACTTTCCTTGTTCTACCTCCTTCATTCCTTCTCTGATTTTAGAATTGTTCCAAGTGGAGAGAGGAGGGCTTTTTTCCCTGCAGCATCTGTAATTTTTAAAGGAGGCTTTTTGCTGTTTTCTTTTCCCTCTGTAAAGAACTATTTCTAAAACTGTGGGTTTTATTGCTATTATTATTATTATTATTACTACTACCACTATTACTATTATTACTATTATTCCCTAATGGATCAAACAAGTACATATTCAAGTTTATGCATAGTGACTTAAACATATGTAAAGCTGTTTGCTGGAGTATCACCATGTGTAAGCACCAGCAGTTTAAGGACCTTTTTTTTTTGTAAATATAGTTAGTATTTCTTGAACCCTTTGCCTTTAGTTGACAAGCTCCCTCTGTTTCTAATGAAGCAGGTCATCCTTGTCATGGCTGACAACAGCACTGGAAATAGTACTGAAACTACTTTGTGTAAAACGATGAAAGAGAATTCATATATGGTATATTTTCTTTCTTTTGTTGTGTTTGTTTTGCCATTGTGTCAGAGGAGAAAAGTAAGGCAAGGAAAGAGGATGACTTCCATTCTTTAGTAATTTGGATTCAATTTTTTAAAAAAATCTATTTTAAAAAAGGTTGTACATTCCTTCTAATTACTTAAAATTATCACCTCAAAATGCAACGCATTTTGGTAAGCAGCAGACATAATTGAGTGCTCACCTTATACGTAGCTCCTGTATACACAGCGACTCAGTGGGCAGCTTCTTTTATGAACTTTGCAGTATCTTCATTGGTTTGACTGGAACATTTCCAGGTTTGAAGCAGCTCAGAAGAAAATTGCCGCTGGGTTCAGTTACATGAAGTGTAAACTGGTCGGATTTTCTTATTTATTTATTTTCCTTAGGTGGAAAGAGCCAGTTTTGTCAAAACCAAAGCGTTTATGGGAACATACCCTTTTTGATGAAATTTTGCTGGGAAAGAGCCAGGTAGAATTTCTCATGGAAATACAGTGCTATTGCATGTATAAACTTGAATATGTATTGCACGTGAAAAGCACTAGTCAAGAGCAGTCCTGCTGTGCTGCTTACTTCCCCTTTTCCTGGCGATAAATGGCTCAATGGCTGTGAGATCAAGGCTGCCTCCAGGCTATTAGCCTTCACAGTGACCACTGCATCTGTTCTCCATGACCCATTTTGAAGGTCTTTATACTTCTGACTACCAAAGGATCTGGTGACTGTAAGCTGCACAGCTTAACTGAGCATTTCCTGAAAAACCTCTTTTTTCGTTTGGCTTTAAGTCTACTGTGTAGCTTCTTTGGGCAGCTCCTCATCCTTGTATTCCTTGTCACCTCTCCACAACACTTGTGTTTTCTTTAATAGACCTTTATTGCCCTGTTTTCCAGGTGTTGTCTCTTTCCCAAGGTGGATGTATCACACCTCTGATCACTTTTGTTGCCTCCTCTTGTAACTTCTCTAGTTCATGAGGTGCCCAGACAGACAAGCACTATCTCAGATGCAGTTGCAGCAAGGCCCTTTCTGTTTGTTTAATATCCTTTCTTAATTTATTTGTAATGTTCTGTCACTCTGGAGGCCATCTCTCTTTCTAGCCCAGGGCTTAGCCTCTCCACACTGGGGACCGCTGTGCCACAGAGCTCCAAAAGGACGGTCCCAAGGTGCCGCTGTTTGCCAATGACAGAATTGTGGTTTGGCATGAAATAGCCACCCACTTTCCTGTAGTGCAGCTTGTTAAAAACTGTAGCTTTGCAATCTCACATACCTTACTTTTCTATTTATTCCTTACTCTAATAACCCTGATGGTAATCTGAGCCTTTCTGAAGAGTGAAGTGTTGCTGATACTGATTTCTTTATTTCTGTCCCCAAACCAGTCACTTTTCAACAGCACCTGGATTTTGATGACATATAAGAAGGGAAACAATTTCCATTTAATGTCACATAAAAATGTCAGATTTTGAATAGAAAAACAGGTTTGGAGTTTGGGTTTGAGTTTTTTTTTCCTTTCTGTCTTGTTTAAACACGAGTGATCCTGACTACTGAGGTATGAGGGCAGCGTCTGTGTTCTGTCTTCTCTTCACTCTTCCTGTTACCAACAAAGTATCTGATTTTCCTGTGGGGAGATAACAACTCCACTTATCCAAATCATTGTATCAGAGTGAAAGTGAGAGTCAAACTTGTTGGGTTCTTCAGCATGTCTCTGCATTTCATAGCACATTAACATAAATTCAGGCAATGTTTTTGTTACCCGAAGAGTCCTCTCATGGTTCTATGAGGCTTAGATTTGACTAATTATAATTTCAGACTATTTTTCTGCCTGTAATGAAAGTTTTTCCTCCAATCTGGTTCTATTGTTGCATTTGGTCTCTTGACAAAGTACAATGCTGAAGAAGTGTTTTCATTTTATAAGATGATTACTAAATGTGAAACATTTCTTTCCCCCCCAAATTAGCAATAAGTATAGGCAATTTTATTGAAGGAAGCCACAGAAATTAATTTGAAAGTACAACCTTTTAATAATGGTAGGTTGTTCCACAAATAATGGCAGGGAAATAAGTAGAGGTAACAAAAATGAAGAAAACTAACCTCTAAATTGTTTAAATTCAAATTCTCAGCTTGAGTAAATCAAAAGTGCTGTGCTCAACTATGTGATCTATTTAAAACTATTCTATCTAAATCAGCGGAAATGTGCTATTTGCACAATCTGGCTACCAAGGTATTACGGAGATTGTCTTAAGGAAAACAGCTACCTTTTTGATTTGACAATGGGGCTTAAATACTTTAAAACTCACCAAATAGTTGATGTTATAGTTGCCCAATTCATTCCTGCTTGCGGTGAAGAACAACAAATCTGAGAAGGACTGGCAAAATCTGGATCCAGACTTCTAAGTTCCAGTATTTTAGCTCCAGAGCTCTGGGTTGGAATGATGAGTAGTTTTCTTTTGGTTGAAAGCATGTTTTCTGTGCCAAGCTATTTCCTGTAAAAGGAGGAGAAGGATGATGAAACCCTCTGAAGTTCTCTTGCAAATGGCATCTGACCTTCACGTGGGAACTTCAGCAGGTTGGTTGTCGGTTCAAATGGAGAGGAGCTTTCCAATCTGCTGTAAATAAACAACAAAGCATCAAAGGACTCAAGCTATGGCAATACAAACTCTGTGCCCTATACTTCTTGTATTGATTACATCATTCTCTAAACTTGTGGACATTTGACACCTCAATCAGCTTTCCCAAGTTGTACATAAATTTTTTTTTTTGTCGTAACAACTCGACTTCCAGCATAGATACAGTACAGATTTAGAAAGATGCTTCAGCAAAAGTACTAGAAAGGCTTTACAATTTACTTTTGGGGCAAGGGTCACTAACTCCTTTGATATTTTCTTTTCTTCTCTCTGCATGGTTCATTAAATTCCCTGAAAGAACGTTGTATATTGTGCACATAGATGAAATAGCGATAACAAGGTCCCATCACTTAGGTCTAGTAACTAGTTAAAAAAAAGCAACACCAACTCCAAACCCCTCCAGTATTGAATGGGGCTATTTCCAGCTGAGGAAGAGCACAAGTAGTGTCACAAGTTCTTTTAAGTCTTTGTAAGTCAAAATCATAAGAATGTATTGCACTAGTGAGTTGCAAAGAGCTTTGTTAGGTAATTAGTGTATTTATTATTAACTAAGTTAATAATAATTGATAGGTAATGTAGACCACATTGTTAGGTATTGATATATCTAGTGTTTAGTCTCATTGTGTTCATGGTACAAAGTGAGCTGCAAGCAAGGAGTTTTTCTGCTCTTAAGGGACAGCTGCTGCAGCTGGCAAGAAGAGGTGTTGAGGAGTAGCCTTGTGAATTCAGCATCTGTGACCCGGAGTTTTTACCAAGACTACTAGTTACTATAGAGTTTATAGGAAAGAAATTATAAATTTACGTTATCTGTGTCCACATCTTCATTCATATTATTTAATGCAAATTAATGTAAAAATACTTGCTAAATATTGCAAATATTACAATAATTTCTGTTTTATAGTTTGCAACCTGTTTCCCCCCCCCCCCCCCGTTTTGGAGAATTTTTCATGTTTTTTACTCTAAGGACTCTCTTGATAACATTATTGTTACTATTAGTAAAAATATTGAAAAGACAAATATAAATAATTAATACAGAAGTGATTTTTTTTCTTTATCAACGATTCCTGCAAAAATCTGATTTTAGAGAAAAGGCTAGTTTGTAGATAATTTTTTTCATGAGAATTTGTCACATTGAGCTAATATTGATGTCGTTAATGGTATACAGTTGGTTTTACACAAGCTCTCAATTAAAATGTTGCGCTTTTTCAAAGTCATATTGCATTTGCTTAAAACGAGCCTTTGCCGTCTCTCCTTTCCTCACTTCTCAGGCCTTGAAGGAAGTAGGAGTAACCCAGGCAGATTAGCAAGGTCACTAAATCTGAACTTGGGAAGGATCAGAGCCAGCGCACTCTGTGTTTATTCCTTCCCTTCAGGATTACAGATGCTCCTTTGCAGCTAGAGCTCATAGGACAGGGGAACTGATAACGATGGGAAAGAAGGAACAATTGAGCAATTTTTGCTGCAGTGACATAATCCCTAGTAAAATCCTTAATGATATCAACGGGCTTTAAAAAACAACTTGTTTTCTCGCTGCCCGATGAGGTCCTTACGTAATATTACCACATTGCGCTCCAGCTGCTTGCTGCCTAGAAATCACAGGATGAGTCAGTGCAGGCATCAGGAAAAGTCGTCGAGTCTTGTTCTCCTCTCTGGTCTTACGTGGTGATCTCTAAAACATGACCTTGGAATTTGTCTGAGTGTAAATAAATGAAACTGGACTAATAATGCTAGTAAGGCAAGTCCATTTTAGTTCAATTTTCTGCAGTAAAAAAAAGACTTGGAGGGCTGCTGCTTTGAAAAACACTTCAAGGTGCAGTAGATTACCTAGTGAAAATGCTTGACTCAAGGAAATAGCAAGAAAGGGGAGGAACTACCTAATTCAGAGGTGAAAACTTTTTTTCCTGTTTCCCATTCCTGTAGTCCAAACTTCTTTTCATTCTGTTCCTCTTGCTGTTTCTTCCAACTAAATTTCTTCTTTCCCTCTTTAAAATTTTTTAAAAATTCTCTCTCCCTTCCTTGTACTCATTGTGTTTTCTTTATTTGATAATTGATAGCTAAAACATGAGATGAGTTCAGCTGCATGAGGAATTAAAAAAATAAGTGTGTGTAAGAGGGTTGAAGGAGGAAAGGCCTTCAAGCAATTTTACTAATAAATACTCATTTTTAGTTGTATTGCATTCAGGATAAAGGAAAAGGAGAAGTAAAGAATTCTGCATTTGGTGTTTGCCAAGAAAAAAAAGTGTGTTCTGAGGCATTGCTCGCTACTAATGAGTGAAGAATTCTGCATTTGGTGTTTGCCAAGAAAAAAAAGTGTGTTCTGAGGCATTGCTCGCTATTAATGAGTGTTTAGTGTTGTCTGTCATCTTTGATATTGATAACATTTATTAAATAATAACCTTTTCTTCATTGTCCCTCCTGCTCCAAAGAGTATTTTGGCTAGATGGTTGGTGTTGGTGTTGATTTGGTAGCTTTAGAAATCAGAGAAGTTATCTGCTAGTTTATTTATTTTTATACTCATCTATGAATCCCTTAGTTCACACAGGTTTTATTTTGTTGATGATACATGAGTCTTGTTTTCAGTTGTCTCACTGGCTGCAGAGTTCTCTGGTTGTCCTCAGTGGTGCCTGTAGGTTTGAGGTAAGCTCTCTGTGCATGGCGTGTATCTTCTGCACCCTGGCGTGACCCCACAGCAGGGAACTGCTGTCACAAGTAACTTCCCTCGTGTGTGCTTCCCTTAAATGACAGTCTGCTTGGAACCTAATGAAATGGACAACTGATAGCCAGAATTGATCTATATAAAGCTGGCTCTGTAATCCAAGCATAATCTAATGAGCTAATTAATTAGCACTTTTTGAGCATCTCTACTGTTGAGGTGAATTGAATAAAATGAATAAGCTCTCTGAAATGTTTGGCTTCAAAGTTAAAAGAGGTACCTGCCTTGCTCCCACTAAGTTTTCTTCATAGCAATTTTCAGATTTGAATTTCAGGCGATGTAGAACTTGCAACGGTTGCTCACAAGCATCCGTTCCTGAAAGAGATGGCCACAGAGATGTGAGCTTATTTGGTTTACTCCATTAAATGTATCCATTACCTATTTCTTCATGAAGCATGGAGCTTCTCGCTCAGTAGCCATACCTGGCAGGGGAACTCTGGCAAACCCCATGGCAGCCGTTGAAGACTGGAAGCAGTAACATCCAAACGTGCAGTGCTATGATTTGACAGAGCGAAGTCAGCGGAAGGGTACTGAGGCCAGCGGTTTTAGCCACCCTGGTAAACCCTGATTCAGGGAAACCCCACTTAAGCAGTGTTAGCTTGGATACCAGGTTGTGATCAGGAATAATCAGGCACATGTTTTCTTTTGCTGCCTTGGCTACTGGAGGAGGATTAGTTCCTTGTTATGGTTAGTTTTCTGTCTTGGGACTTGAGTGAGCAGACAAGATCTTTTCCTGTTATAACTGTGCATGCATGAATTCTGCTATGAATCAAGCAGGTAAGAAGACCTGTGATTATATGTTGGAGAGGAGTCAAACAGAGAAGGTCTTTTCAATTTTTATTCAGTCAGCCAGTCTTAATATAAGAGAGTAAGCAGCAGGGGTAGGCTAGTTATGTTGTTTAGGCGCTTCAGTAGGAAATGCTGCACGGAAAATTACCAAATCTAGCATGAACTCTGACTGGCCACATTCATGTGAAAACCAGGTACAACAGACTCGGTATTTTTAAGACACTGAATGGAGGCTTGCACTTGATAATAAGAAAGAAGGATGTTAATATGAAAGGATTTTTCTTTATGTAAGCATGGATAGTAGTCATGGTTTAACCCCAGCTGGCAACTACGCACCACACAGCCGCTCGCTCGCTCCCCCCCGAGTGGGATGGGGGAGAATCAGAAGAGTAAAAGTGAGAAAACTTGTGGGTTGAGATAAACATAGTTTAATAAGTAAAGCAAAACTGCTCACACAAGCAAAGCAAAACAAGGGATTCACTCACTACTTCCCATCAGTGTCCTGGTTTGAGGCAGGCGGGTGTTCAGCGGTCTCCAGGAAAGCAGAGCTCCATCACGTGTAATGGTTATTTGGGAAGACAAAACGCCATAACTCTGAACACGCCACCCCCCCCTTCTTCTTCTTCTTCCCCCAGCTTTATATGCTGAGCATGACATGATATGGTAGGGAAAATCCCTTTGGCCAGTTGGGGTCAGCTGTCCTGGCTGTGTCTCCTCCCAACTTTTTGTGCATCCCAGCCTCCTTGCTGGCGGGGTGGTGTGAGGAGCAGAAAAGGCTTTGACTCTGTGTAAGCACTGCTCAGCAGTAATTAAAACATCCCTGTGTTACCAACACTGTTTCCAGCACAAATCCAAAACACAGCCCCATATTGGCTACTGTGAGGAGAATTAACTCTACCCCAGCCAAAACCAGCACAATAGTGATGGTCTGAAAGCTATGAGACTTAAAGATACTTACTGAAGAGAGCTGAATGTCTAGAATGAACAGGTGAAGTGACGAAAGATACGCTTGCTTTATACTGGTTTTTTTAGGGTAGGATCTCTAATAAAGAGCTGTTTCAGTTGAGGAAGGCATAGTGAGAATTGCAGATTTTCTTGACAGAGATTGTAAGACTAACTGAAATTTAATTGCTTCTGTGTTAAAAATAAAAAAAAGTCTAGAGGAATGCCATTTAATCTGCATCTAATATCAGCTATAGATTATATTAATAATTTTTACATGATGAATAATGCATAGTGCTCACCAAATATTTGGAATTGTGTCTGCCTGTGGAATGAAGCCAGGTTAGTCCAAGCAATCTGGTGGTCGTGGTGAGTCAGTTTGCCAAGACTTCTGCCAATATTTGATTATCTGTAATAATATTAGTCTGTATGATTGACAGACTCTTGACTTTTTTTTCTTTCTCAGACATATATTTGTATTGTTTTTCAAAAGGAATTAGGCAATTTTCCCTATTTCAAGAACTAACGGAGTGTATGAATTGTTCAAGCCACTGGCAGCCTTCAGAAGACAATCTTTTGCTAAAACTGCCCAATACAGGGCGTGTGCCATTTGGAAGTTATTAACAGGATTTTAATGCTTTAATTTTGAATTGTAACTTTCTCAGTAATCTATAGAGTATCTAGAATCTCTAAACCAAGTGGATTTATTGTAGTAGGAGTCACTAAGATGAGGGGTTTTTTTACAGGACCTTAACATTTAAGTGCTTATGTGTACAGTCACCCATCTTAAATGATGCAAGATGCATGCAAACCAAATATTCTGGCCTTACTTGAAGCTGGTCTTGATCAGTTTTTTCCCCAGGATCCCCAAAGCTTGTTTTCTTTCTGATCAGTCTTCAGATATTTTTTTTTTCCTTTGCACCACCAGTACCCTGCATTAATCTGTTTTGGACAGGAGGCTTACATGTCTTTTAGGCTCAGAAAACACCTTTAACAGTGGTCTCTAGTACTTCCTTCTTGTTTGTTCTCTGCAAATTAGCTGGTGGAGAAATGAGAATCTTTTGCTGTTGACCTCTTTAGCGTATTCATTATTCTAATTAGTTGGAATCATTCTATGTTAATTGTTCTTGAGATTATCATATAACTGCTTCCAAAATGGGTGCATGATACATGAAATGGTCCGTGTCAGCAAATGGTTGTTCAGTGCATGGTGGGAAACAGTGGAACATTTCACAAAGGCAGTCTTTAGCATGACTTCATTGTCTACATTGCCCAGGGCAAGCCTATGTCTATTCATTGGCTCTGGTGGGAACACAGCCTCACTAGATTAAACTCTGCTTTTGTAAATACCCCCTCAGCAGTACAGACCACTTTCATTAAATCAATCAGAATCAGTCAGTTGTGCATTGACGAATTTCTTAAACATTTGCAAGTCAGCTTTCTCCTGTGTCTCTTAGGGAGTCCTTATGCTCCTATTTCAAGAGGAAGCATTTAGCCATCTCCTGTGAGGTCATGGTGTGGTTTTGGCACATTGCAGCAGTGCATGAAGCTCACTTGTTAGGAGGCTTTTTGGGGAGGGAGTGGGAAATATCTCTAGTGAGGGCTTCAGAATTGATGAATGAACCCACCCTTGCTGTTAGATATGCAGACAGAATCCTAGTGCCTGGGAGCTGGGGTTTGGAGAAAATACCTGAAAATTCTGGTGCTGGGCTGAGCTATGGCACTCTTAAATGCTGCTTTTTCTAATTTTTTTTTTTTTAATCAGCAGTTGTCTTATTAGAATCTGTCGGCAGCAGCTTTTCTCCTCCTCCCCCTGCTTCCCACTGCTCCCCACTGCTCTGTGATGAAATGTGTGGCTCTTAGGGATTGCAAGGAGCAGCTAACAGAGCAGTCAAGAAAATTCTTCATATTATTAAGAAATGGGAGGATGGCTCTTTTGCCTGAAGGTAAAACTAAATTTGAGCAGCAGAGGGCATGGAGAGTGTTTGTGAGCATAACTGTGGGCTGAAAAGCTAATGTCTTCTCCCTTCTGCACCTTGTTTGGGAGGGCCAGAGGGGAGTTCGAAAGTCAGATTCAAGTGTGCTGGATTGCTCTTTTCTAAATCTCCCCGCTCTTGGGGGTCTGATTTTTCAAGGAGAAGTGGGCAGCGCTCAGATGAAATACCCATTTGCTACCTTTTTGTGAGTCACAATGTCATGTTCTTTAAAAGAACGATTCGTATAATTATACTTGTATCCAGATGTTATTCAGACCCTTTAGCTTAGTAGCCTAGAGGTCTGCACACAGCTCAGCCTGTGGTCTCGGGAGAGGCCAGTGCCCTTATGAGGAGGACTTGCACCTTCTCTTATCCTCCTGCTCTTCTCTCCAGCATCCTTTTGTACTCCTAATATTTTGGAATTGCTGTTGCCTGAAACAGAGGTTTGTAGAAAGGACTTTAGCCCAAGAGGCTTCTGGCAGATTATTTCCTTCTTTGTTCCCCGCAAAGGATGGGATCCCTTAATGTCCTGACTCGTTTGGAGCCAGCCTCCCCGCTGCTGAGGGAGAGGTGTGAAGCTTTTCTGCCACCGTGCCTTTCAGTTACACTGCTGAAAGTGCCACTAACCATAAGGAAGAATTTCCCCTTCCTGCCGGCCATTGTTCAATGCTCTTTGGTTTGCCCTGTGTTATGCTTCTGGCTGGTATCATTTGGGCCTTGGATTTGGAGCTGTGCCTTCATTTCCTTGTGTCTGGACACAATTTTGGAAATAACCCTGCTCTGCCCTGTTTCCTTTATCTTGGTGAGGCACATGGCACAGTCTGTGGTCTATCACCAGTTTGTCCGCATCTAGAGCTCCTGGATCTTCCTTTGTTTCTACAAACACCTGAACCACACGTTGCAAAATGGGGGATCACTGGAAGGTCCAGTACCTTCCTCTGCTTCACAGTTGGACCCTGATGTAGCTTCATCATCTGGCACTTGTTGAAGATGTGAATCCTTGGCCCCAGGACAGTATTCTTCATGTTTGTTCTCACTGCCTTTTTCTAGCTGGGATCTCAGTTCCCGAGTTTACTCTCTAGCTGTAGGAAGGCAGCAAAGTACAGCCGCATTGCAGACATGCAACTTCAGTCACAAATATGCTGTGTGTCCCTTCAGGCTTGCGTCATGAGCACAAGAGGAGAAATAACTCAGGGTTTCTCATAGAGGGCTAATACGCTGCAACCAGGTCTCTGAGGCACAGTCACATTTTTGCCCATTTGCGCCTTTGCCCTTGGAAGAAGCGGCACCTTCTGTCCTTGACAGCAGGCCCCAGGAAGCCTAGCTTGGGACTGTAAGCGTTTTTCCTTAAGTTTGGTGTGATGAGCACAGCAACGTGCTCAAGTCAGTTTTGGGATATTTCTTTAGATACAGATTAATCTGTTAGGTGCTTGAAATTCTGGTCTGCTGACTCCGCTCACTCCCCTGTAATGTCACACAGGCATGAACAGTGATCTGGGGAGCTGGCAGAGATGTGACTCTTCACCTTTTCTCCATTGGGTCCGGTCACCTAGGAGGAGAAACTCCATCAAAGCATCTGGCCAGTCTGTGTTTTTTTACCCAGAATGTTCCTAGGGGTTATTAAAAATACGTGCTGGGCAATTTCAGAATGGCTGCAGTGGTAAAAACAGTTTTTGTCTAAATAAGTCCTTCTTAATGTAGTGTTGCATGTGGATGTTATTAGGTAAGCAGCTACTTTAAAGTAAGTCAAGTTCAAATTTAGCAGTCTTCTTGAACATACCACGTGCAGTATTCTGGTGAGATGGAATGAGAAGATTGGGTATTTAAATTACACAGCAATTGCACAGCTGTTTACAGTACCAGAGGACCAATATTCCCAGTATGATAATGAATTTTCAGTTATTCCTTGTTGCCTAGAATTGGTGAAACAAAACAGTAATCCAAGGCTTTTCCTCTTTCCTTTATATTTTATTTCAAGGGATAGGATCATTTCAGTTTCTATGGAATTTGCTTACTGTAAGTAGTATTGAATGCAGCTAACAATTGCATTGTCTACTCCATGCTGTATAAACCTTTTGACACAGTTTTATTACTGCCTTATAATCAGTAAGATTTACTACATACTTGAGTGTGGGAATCAGAGTTTCTTTCTATTTGGCAGACTTTATTAAAATCTCAGGGTGATCAGGACCATAATAAATTAAGGGTGTATACAGGGAATGTGTACAAAGATACATAACCCTACATGTTATTAACTACTAATATAACTTAATTATTTATTAATTAACTATTAATGTAACTTTTGGATCTCCAAACTGTGACTTGTCAGTGGTGGTCAGTTCTCACAGGGCTTCAGGGTTCAGCTATAGAGAGGACTTTCAATGAACAGTGTGAAGATACAGCACATAATGGAAAGCCCTGAAGCTGCATCACTTTTTCTGAACTGACCAGAGGTTTCATGGCAGCCTTCAGCGAAGCACACATTATTGTATGCACTTGCTGAGAAGTGCAATTCAGGATTTCACATCGGCTTATAGCATTGTATAGATGTACTGACATTTCGGTTAAGTGTTAGGTAAAATTTCATGGTGGTCAGTAATCAGTGGTGAAGACCATCAGCAGACCATTGGCCCAAAAGTTTGGGACTTAGTGATCCAAAAGCCGTTGTGCAAAACATAGCCTTGTTCTGAATAATGTCAAAAATGTAGATTGTGGTGAGGAAACAGAAGATGTTGCTGAGAAGCCAATTAAATATCATGTAACTCTTCAGAATTTTTTATCCCTTGAAGGTACACTTCAATTCCAGTCCACTGCTGAGAATAAAGAAATGCTTGAGGCAACTCTTGAGTGAAATTTTATTTCTCAGCTTTGGAATTTCTGGAGCCTGTATGTTTAAATAAGAAACTATTTCATAAAGGTATATGGTTACTATACATAGGCAAATTATGTATGATTTCCTGTCCTGTGCTTGGCTTAATTTTTGTGTGTTATACCTGCCGATCTTCCTATTTTAGGATCCATTCAGAAAGAAAACGCTTTGAATTGAGAATTTCCAGTGTTTCAGCAGGGACACAAGAGACTTACGTAAAATTTGGTGTCTTTGTTGATGACGTTGTTTTCCAGGATTTGCAGACAGAAGTCTGTTGTTTAACCTTACTCAAATTTAAACAAGTACTTCCCGACAGATTTCTAGCAGGAACTGTTGGACCACTCTATCACAGCAGCTGTCAGATGCTCTGTAAAGATAATTACCCCCACATACTTGGTTGACCCTGTAAATTAAATTTGGATATACCTTTGAAATATAATTGGCCACACTATAGTTAATTTTTTCTCTGGTAAAATGTCATGGTTTTGCCAGGTGTGGGGCAGGGGAAGAAGCAGTAAGGGGGTAATGGGGAGAATGGAATTGATTATAGCTGGTATAAATTTCAGATGATGTAAAGCATCAGCTCTTTGCACAGGGAAACCAGTGATTAAAGACCTGGATAGTTCTACACAATTGACTTATACTCTAGAGTGGTGTTCTCCAAATTACAAAACCAATCAACCACCCTAATTGCCTTCATTCAAAACCAGTCACCAATTTGATTCTTTTACCAGCCAAATAAGACAGCATAAATCAGGCAGTATGAGTGTCGGGGAATGCACGTTTGGGACCCGGCCAGATCTTATGTAAACCTAACAATAACGTATCAAATCCACATGCAGGAGAGTCTTGCAATTCTCATTTCAGTACAGCATCTCCTCTCGGCTCTCTGCAACGCAGCGAGCGTAGGACTGAAATGCTCCAGGTCTGAGTGTGGACCCCAGCCATGATGGTGTGACTTTACAACGGCTACGGTGTTAGCGAGGGCTGAACGGGGCCTTTACTTTGTAGTGTCTGCTTTTATTAGGATTTTTCTGTAAAAGGCTCTAATGGGATTTACTTTGCTCCCATTGAATCAAACTGTTACTGACATTACTGAGAGCAAGTTCAGGCCCTAGTCAGCTTTTCACTGTTGTCGTAAAAGCATTTGTTGGTTTCTTTTAGTGGAGTGGAGCTAATTCATTTTCCTTTTCGGCATGCATTCTTTTCGTCTGCTTTTGTGTGCATGTTCTATTTTGGAGGGAAAAAAAAAATCATTTCCTTATTTTAAAATCTGACCCTTTTCAGCACGCCTGTCACCCTCTAGTATAAATGGGAAATGGAGTTGTATGGCAGCTTCTGGATCTTGGACACATTGAATGACTATGGAAACAATTAAAGATTGCACTGTGCCTGAGGAGTCTTTCCTTGGAAAGAGGACTGAACTGCTCTCTAGCTATCAGTAGGACTGAATGCCCATTAAAAATTCTCCAAGACCAATTTGACTGTCAGTTTAGGAGGTGCAATCACAGATAGGCAGTAAAAGATCTTGCTGGGCAAACAGCAGTAGTTAAAAGCAAATGTATTAATTAGATGCTTGAAGCATAAGAATAGAGAACATGTCTGCCACTGATGGGGCCTTATAAGAAGTCATGTAACAAATTTTGACCACTATACGCATGCACCTCACATGAAGAGTCGCGATTGAATTGTCTAATACGAAAAAAGGGGGGAAATTTCAGGAATTTAGAGAATTTCCATGCCTTTCAAATGTGAACAAAAGGACAATATAGATGACTGACAAAATGACAGAATAAACTTGGAAAGGAGATACAGAACATTTCACTAATATATGAAAAACTATGAATGCCATGCTGAAGACTTGACCTGTTCCTCTTTCTAATTCTGCCAGTAATAAAAGAATATAGACATCTGATTTCTGATAAAACATAAAGGAATTCCATAAAAATAAAGTATTACTGTACGAAGAAAATAGTGAAGTTGTGATACTTCTACAGGAGAGTACTAGCTGTGGCCACATGGTGGTTATTATGACCAGTACCTTCTGTCTCTACAAAGATTTAAATATAAAAATAATTAATTCTTAGGTTTCAAGATATAAATGTATCTGAAAAAGAATCCTCTGCTGATGAATGACATTGCCCAGCTTTCCAGGTGTGTAATACTAATTTGTTTTCCAAGTTCTCTAATAGTTTGCCTCGAAACTGGTGAACAGGATGCCAGATTATAAAACAATGGCAGACATTTACCATAAGTGTCTGAAAAAATATATTTCCTGTTGCTGAATGTTTTCTGAAATAGCTGGAAGATACGCTCTTTGACTTCCTTTGGCTGTTAAGTGGAGTTAAAATGCACCATTCTAAAATAGTAAAGAATTGAAGACACAGGGACACTTGAAACCAGTTTCTAGTAAGTGGACATTGCCGTAACCTGTGAATTCTGGTTAATTTTATGAAATTGATGTATCATTCACGGCTTCGTATCTAAAGGTATGTCATTCCTCAGCTTGGACAGGAGAGAGAAACGGAGAGGCATGCTTGTGTTGGATACGATTGTATATGCAGGACCTGATCCAGGAGGAAGGAAGCTGGTTACAAAGCAGAGGTTATGCATGATTTGGTAGAGGAGTGAAAGGAAGGGCAACAAGGACTTTTTTAGGAAGGTCTGACCTAAGCATAGACAACAGTTGAGATTGTTTAGAAAATGAAACAAAATTCTTGGCTGTCTGTACATTCCTGTCTCTAGCTTGTGAGCCTGCCTGCCGGCCACGAAGGAGATGAACTGCGAATAGGATAACTCAAACTTTGAGGAGGAGATACCCTCATGCTGTCAGAGGATGAGCAGGAGGGAAGCTGACCCACTGGAAGCTGGTGATGATTAGAGAATGTAGAGACAGTGAGGTGCTATTTCTGTACAGAAACATAGAGCTACCGGGCTGAAAGTGAGCTGAGGAAGCCAAGGAAGGAAACTGGAGCCTCTTCTTGCAAGTGTCTCGTGAATGCCTACACAGAAAGCCCCTAGGGCTGGGGTTGGCTCTGCTCAAGTACAGGTATCCCATTCACTCCTGCAAGTTTCTCATCTGAAACCCAAAATGCAGTGATCTAATGGAAGAACCTAGAAAAGAGCAGCGGAGCCTGATGGGGATGAAGAAGCCCTTCCCCCACCCACCCTCCCCCTTCATATGCCGAGGGGAGTGTGGAGAATTTCTTCTGAAAAGTGGTATTGTAAGCTGTACAGAGGAAGGAATTGAGTGCTTCCCTGCATGAAATCTAATTGCATAGTAAATACTTTTTCCTTCTCTTTTCACTTGTCTCCTTTCTGTTATTTTGTCTTTCCATCTCCTGATTTTCATTCCTTCATAGTCTTTCACTTCTCTTCCATTCTGATTTCATCTCTCATTTCATTGTCCTGTCTTCTTTTGCTCTGAGTTTGGAAACATATCTAAATCATTTTGCTAAATATACCAGTGCTGTCGTCTCTGTGCCCTTCTCCTCTAAATGACCATAGTCTGGACCCTGTCTTTCACCGCCTGGCCCATGTACCCTATCTAGCAGTGTCGAGGTGACTCCCCACACCCCCAGCAGTGGAGAGCACTGAAGTCTGATATACGGGGTTTAAAGAAAAAAGCCATATGTGCATATATTCATTTCCTTCATGCAGCAGGCAACCGATTTTGTGAAGGCAATGTTAACGAATAGGATTGTGTCCTGCCAAACCCTGAGACGGTCTCAGCTACTTCTCTTTTTAGAGGGAGGAACGTATGCAACATATCGATCTTCCTTACCCCTCAGAAAAATCCTTGCATTTTTACAGTGAGTGGTCTGAAAGATCTGGTTTTGTAGGATGGGAACAAAGAATCCCAGATTTCAGTCTGCAGGCAGATGGACCTTTAAACAAAACTCCCTGCACAGCAGGGACATCTGTTACGATTTGTGATCCACAAACTTTAAGGATACTCAAAATTCAGCTATGGGGCTCAATCCTTAGCTAGACCCAGCAGGAGAAGTAAAAGGCAAAGTCTGTGTGCTGTGAGATTTACCGAGAGCTGAAATAGTTCCCGCAGCAAACTGGAACTATGTGAATTTAACCTCATGTTAGCCAGACTGTGTCTTGGACATCTTTTCTTCCACTGCTTTGTCCTAGAAGACCTGACTAAGGAGGTGAGGACAGTGACAAGCAGCTTGGTGGAGCCATTAGAGTGGTCTTGTACATTTGGGGGATTTTTTTTTTAAATTAATCAGTCCTGAAACTGTGCCAATGGCAATTTTTCATTGACCCTGTGGAACCAGGAGCCAGCCCAGTTGTTTGCATTTGCATTTAATACTTTCCGTGTCTTCTGTTGGGGATTAAAGGCTACCAAATAATTTTTGTCACTAGAGTCCGGTGTTGGAGACTGTAGAACTGTCTCTGCCCTACTTTAAAACAGGCTCATTAGCTGGTGCATGATATGTATTTAGGACAAACGTAGATTTCTATTAAGTACCAGGAACTCATTTATTCAATACATCTTTTCTTTCAAAGTTTTCAAGGTTTTCTGGAAAAATTATATGACACTTCTCATTGCAGTGGTCACTTATGATGCTGGTGCTAGCATTTTTGCAGACTTTACATGATGTTTTAAATTGTTAATTATTAGTTTGGATTTTTTTTTTCCATGAATGGATAGCACTAATATGGGATAAGGGTCATTTAGGACACAACTGAAGTACTTCGCCTTATTTGTCACTCATTAAATGAGTATGCTTTCTTTTCATCAATTTAATTCTTTCACAAATACTTCATCTGCATTCCTTGCAAACATTAAGCGGGGGATTCAAGGAGCTTTGGTTAGATGCTCACAATATGTTTTGCTTGGACAGATAGGACAAACATAAAATTCGTAGGACTGTGTTGCTGGCACACCACATGCTATATTTAAAAAAAATTCTATCTTTAGCCTCCCTGTTCCTGATACTTTTAGACATGAATTAGTATTATGTTTATAGAAGTTCTGAACTAATGCCTGTGAATATTTTCCAAAAAAAATCCAGAAGGTGCAAACTTAAAGGCAAACAGAGCCAAAGCAATTTCTATTTCTTCTTTTGGCGAATATTTAGGAGAAATATTTAGATATTTTAAGTTCTGCTTGACAAGTTTCCCTTAATATCTCAGACTCTGCTATCCCTAATTGCTGGTGTCACAGCTTTTCTGCAGTAGTGCTCATGCCAGCAAAGGCTTGGAAAAAGCCGTCTGTAATTTAAAACTTTATTTTGAAATTCATTTCACAGGGTATACCTGGCAAGAAGTCAAAGTACTTCATTGTGTGATCTTTCCACTTTTTGCACTACACAACATGGCTATAGCTCTCCTTTCAGTGGTTGGCTTTCCCCCGCAGATCTGTCTCCACATGATCTGACCTTTTTAATTCTGGGGTAGAAATCTGAAACTACAGTGTGAATATTAACTTAGCAATTGAACTGTGTTCTCCAGCTACAACCTTCTCTCTCAGATACAACAGGCAACAAGAATTGATTTACTGTCTGCTAGGGTCAGACTGATACTTTATTGCACCCCCTTAGAACAATCAGAGAATCACAGGGGTTGGAAGGGACCTCTGGAGATCATCTAGTCCAACCCCCCTGCCAGAGCAGGGACACCTAGAGCAGGTTGCACAGGACGGCATCCAGGCGGGTTTTGAATGTCTCCAGAGTCAGAGACTCCACCAGCTCTCTGGGCAGCCTGTTCCAGTGCTCTGCCACCCTCAAAGTAAAGAAGTTCCTCCTCGTGTTTAGATGGAACTTCCTATGTTCAAGTTTGTGCCCGTTAGCTTTTGTCCTAGCTCCTCCTCTTTCTCCCTAGTTTGGGGTAACATTAAAAGGAAGAAACATTTGTATTGTTGATAACATACCCTGAATGACTTGGCCATTTTATGACCTCTAGGGAACATTCAATAGAAGAAACTTACTGGTTTTCACAGTGGCCTATAGTGGTTTTTATCTGTTGAATAATTAATGTTAGGTGGAGTGTCCCATGATTGTATAGCTCTTGGTAGCTTAATGTTATTTGTAGATATCATTAAGCAAGAACAGTGTTTCACTTTTTATAATCTTTACATAACTAAGTCCATCTGGAAGTTTTCCCAGCTGTTTTCCTGTCATTTTCAAAATTTCACCCAGGTTTAGTCATCTGTGGATTTTTTTAAGATTATCACCTTTTTCTTCACTGATACTTGAAAAATTGGTGACAAACACATGTTGGTCTTTGTAGGCTATAAATTGTACTGGGAAGAAGGAAAACCCTAGACTGTGCATTCATCAGGAAATTTTTCAATTATTAAGGGGAAGGAGGGCTACCCCTGGGTGTTTCTATTTGCCAAATTGCAGAAAGAGGTCTTTTTCTAAGGAAATACTAAACTCTTATAAGATGCTAATAGAGCGTGCTTACAAGAACATGTTTGAGAGTAAGTAGCAGCACGTCTTGGTTTTGTAGTGACAATGAAGCATGTAATGATGCATTGCAGATGGCTTTCTCTTTGAAACCTTTTTCATAGTACTGCTGCTCAGTTTGGGACTTTAGCACGAATTCTTGTTCCCCAGTTAACTTCCCCCATCCTTCCAACTGGGACAATCTTATGACTGTTTTGCTTAATAATAATAATAATAATAATAATAATAATAATAATAATAATAATGCATAGTGAATCTTAGGGAAACCATTTCTTTTTCTTCTTCTTCTTGTCTTCTTGTTCTTGTTCTTGTTCTTGTTCTTCTTCTTCTTCTTCTTCTTCTTCTTCTTAAAATGCAAAGTGAACCTTAGGGAAACTACTCTGCAACATATACATTCAAGTTTTAGTAGTTAAAAAAAAGAAGTCCACAATCTCTTCTCAAGAATGTTATGAATCTGTGGGTATCTATCTTAGCATAACTCAGTCAATCTTGAAGAGTAAAAAAAAAAAAAAA